>VXBX01009781.1:9921-25778 GCA_013400415.1 Scytalopus superciliaris | reverse complement strand
TTTTAATCTTAGAAAACCTTTTAAGTTGAGAAAATTATTGCATCCATTACCTCTGTGGAACTGGACCTCTGCAGGGAATTTTTTTTTTCTTTTAGTTTAAATATGATTTTACTCACAACTACAACACCTTTTGCTCTCTTTGGCCTTCCTCTTCCTTCCTTTCCCCCTTGAACATCCTCATGAGAATGGTCACTGTGGTATCCAGTATGGCTTTTGGTTAGCTGGTGAATGGAGGTATGCTGAGAGATACTTGTGATATGCAGCTTGAGTGGAGTTGTTCTAAAAAGCCAATGAAAAGGACCAGTGTAGAAGTACAAGATCTCTTGTGCATGATTAAGATTTGCAAACTTTTTGGGGGGCTGGGCAGGCCTGAGGAATCCCAAAAAATAATCTCAGTAAGAAACTTTTCAGATCATGTTCCCTGGGCAATTATTACCTGTGTTTCTTCTGTTTTGTTTTCTTTCTTTTTTGTGCATGTTTCCCAAATGGTTTTTTGATTCGGCTTTTGCATGGGTCTAATGAAGAATTTTACATTTTTGAAAGCCATTTTTATTAGACATGCTTAGCAAAAAAACCCAAACACCCTCCCCCCCAAAAAAAAAAAAAAAAAAGAAAAAGAAAAGCACCCAAAACAACTATTAGAGAAAACTCGAGATTTTCCTAGTAAAAGTGACGTGGGGTCTGATCCTTCGAACATTCACGTCCCTTGTTTCTCAGTCATGGTGAGTAAGTAGGACTATTCAAACTGGAAAAATTAAATAAATATTAAAGTAGTTGCAGAAATGGGATGTGAATCTGCAGCTGATAAAAATACATATAAGAAAGTTTGAGTTTTACTACTAAGGAGATTTAGTTCAGCATGGCAACATGGGACTTGGATATTCTTCACAGACTAGTACACACACACACGTGCTGTGGTGCTGGTTTGTTTGATTTTGGAGATGCAGGGGAAGGGATGCTGAGACACAGAGAAGCAAGAAGTCAGTAGGCTCTATAGTACAAAGTGAAAGGAAACAGCAGAAAGAGAAACAGAGAGAACTACATCTGAGCCCATGTGGGACGACTCTCTGAAGTTTCTTTAAAAGGTGCATTTGAAGTTTGTGCAAAATGGCTAGGGGTGTCATTCTGACAGACAAGGGAGGTTTGGCTGTGCCTGCATGCTGAGCATAAGAGCCCAGTGTTCCTACTTAGAGGTGAGGTGATAACTTGCTTTGGGGGATAATTTTTATAATGTTGATGCTGGCTTTTTTAGTGTTTTTCTATGCAATGTATGTGCGTCTATGTGTGTGTGAGTGTGTATGATGGGAAACATGTGAGTGTGTAGTAAGAACTGTGGTTTCAGTGTATGGAATTTGCTACTGGCAAGTTATTTTAGCACTGAGTCCAAGATAAATACTAGGTAGGCTTGTATTTTTGCATGTGATTTTTTTGTCCTGAAATGTATTAAAAGTCTTCCAAAATGCAGGAAGTTGCACCTTGGATTTCACAGTTTCCTTGGGGCTGATATTCCTGGTGCACATTGCTTCATTTTCTGATTCTGCTATAATTTTTGTTGTTTAGCAAACTCCTGAAGGGAACCTTAGAAAAAGAGGCTCCAGATAACTGTTTCTCCTTGGTCTGGGTGTTGGCTTCCCTGACTTTTCCTAAACAATTTTCTTCTGCACTGTCCTACACATTGTGAGAATCTCTAGAGTCCTTTCCACAATCCTGTTGTTTTGATTAATTTCTCTGGAGTACAAACAGGATTAAGCAGAATGGAAGTGTACTGACTTACTGGAAGTGGTCTTGTTAGCTTCCTTAATGTACATGCAATAGAAGAAAAAGGCTTTGAATTAAAGACACTCCACTGTGTCATTTAAAATTATTTTCTCTGGCCTCAGAGTATCTTGCCCTTTAAAGTCTTCTTTGCATGGATACTTAGAATAACACTGAAATTTTTTCCCATTGAAATGGTGTGTCAGACCCAGAAGTGGTCTGTGACCCAGCAGATGCTTTTTTCCAGTTCCAGAGAACACACATCCCCTTAATAACCACCATATTATTTCGCACATGCCATCTAACAGACTAAGCATGTGAAAAAGCAAAGGCTCTGGAAGCCCCCATGAAGAAGCATTGCAGTAGGAGTGTATAGGAAGACACTGCTCATGGGTCAGCTGGGATTCTGGCTGTTGCACTGGCTTTTCCTGGCTTTTCTAGCTTTTCTGTGGGAATTTGTGATACATGCACCTTGCTGCATGTTTTTCAGTCCGTGAACTCTGGTCATAGACTTACAGAATCATTAAGGTTGGACAGGACCTCTAAGATTGAGTCCAACTGCTAATGCAGCACCACCGTGTAAACCCGTAAACCATGTCCCCGAGTGCCACATCCACACACCTTTTGAACACTTCCAGGAGTGGTGGTGCCACCACAAATAGGACAGCCTATTCCATAGTCTGACCACCCTTTTGATGAGGAAAGTTTTCTGAATAACCAATCTAAACCTCTTCTGGTGCAACTTGAGGCCATTTTCTTTCCCTGCCACTTGTTACCTGGGAGAACAGACCACATCCCTACTTTGATACAACCTTCCAGGTGATTGTAGACAGTGATAAGGTCTCCCCTCGGAATTTCTCTTCTCCAGGCTAAACAATCCCAGCTCCCTCAGCTGCTCCTCGTAAGACTGGTGCACCAGCTTTGTTGCCCTTCCCTGTACATGCTCCAGCATCCCAATGCCCTTCTTGTCATGAGGGGCCCAAAGCTGAACACAGGATTTGAGATGTGGCTTCTCCAATGCCAAGCACAGGGGGACAATCACTTCCCCGGTGCTCCTGGCCACACTATGACACAAGCCATGATGTCATTGACCTTCTTGACCACCAGGGCACAGTGCTGGCTCATATTCAGCTGGCTATTGACCAGAACCCCTATGTCCTTTTCTGCCAGGCAGCTTTCCAGCCACTCTTCCCCAAGCCTGGAGTGCTGCATGGAGCTGTTGCGGCCAAAGTGAAGGATTTGTTGAACAACTTGTTCAACAACTCGGTGTTGAATTTCCTACCAATGGTCTTGGCTTACTGATCCAGTCTGTCCACATCTCTCTGCAGAGCCTTCCTACTTCCAGCAGATCAACACTCCTACTCAAACTGGTGTCATCTGTGAACTGACTGAGGAGACACTCAGTGCTCCGTAGTTGACTCACTCACAAGCTGTGTCAGGAAGTTCTCTGCCACACACTCCAGGAACCTCCTATAGACTAAGACATCATTGAAAGGCATGACCATTACAGGAATAAGTAGAGCACTTACAGTTCACAGAACTGAGAGTAGTCTTGTGTTGGTAAACTCAAGGCTATGTTCTCTTATAAATGTGCTTTAGTTGACATTTTGCCCATTTTCCTGTAATTTTTATCATAGTTTTCAATGACACAAACCCCCCCCAAGATATCAGAGAGGCTAGTGTTGTCCTAGATGCTTTTCTTTTGAAATTCTGCTACAGTAAAGTCACCAACAGGGAAGAATGCATTGTATAATTTTTCCTGTTTTGCCTACAACCAGGTTCTTTTTTTCAAGATCAAATTCTTAACTTTTAGTGTTTTTTTTCTTATAAAGATGGACTTAAATGGCAAATGGTATTTTGTGATTGCCTGTCAATAAGAGCACAATCTTGCTAAGAATAAAAATATTCTTTAACTTCAGAAATTTTGCTTGCAAAATCATAGATGCAAATCTACAATCAAAGAGCACTTCTCACCAAGATAGGATCTCAAGCATTTTTTTCTCTAAAGTTTTGAGAACAAAACACTAATACAAACACGCAGCAAAGAGCCACAATAGAATAGACCACACTATAGAACTGTGACAAGTGGATAGAGACTTCTTCCCTCCTACAAGTCCCTTCTGGTTTTGGTTTATCCTGTAGTCCTCTCTGGTATCATATAATTTTATTTAGGCACTGTGGGATGATGGATAGAGTTAAACCTAGAGGGGATTCAGGATTTTAGGGTAAAAAGCAGCTGCAGCTTCATGGACAGACTGAGACTGACATGCAATAAACATCTGCTCAGAGAAATAGAACAGAGTGTGGAACAAGGTGGAGATATGTGGCCTCCCTCCATTCTAATCTCAGCAGAATGGGAGAACATTGAGGTACCAAGACTGTACAGTACCTGTCTGACAAGGGCAAATCACAATGTTCTGCTGCTGAAACCAAAAAACATGTTGAACCCCCTCCTCAGGTGCCAAGCCACAACCACCCCCGCCCCCACTTCCATTAGGTATACCAATCAGAAATAAAAGGTATTTATCACTACAGCCACTCAAACTCCACCAAAACATAAAGAAAATAGTAAACAAATAAATTAGGAATAGGAGGAAAGTGGGAGACGACCTCCACCAAAACTGTTCGGATCAGTCAACGGACTGAGTCTATCTTCTCCCCCCACCAAGGGATGTCTTGGGTGAGAAATATGCTCTGCACATGTTAAATGCTTTTAGGATTAGAGCTTTTGCTTATTCTTACCCTATAGCATACTAGTAGATTGCTTCATATCAGAGGTTGTGTTTGCTTAATGTATGTACCACTACATTGCTTTAAAACCTATTTTTGCAGTAGACACTATCACCAACAGCCTCTGAACCTTATTAATCTGTCATAATTTGTATGAATGAAAAGTGTTATTCTTTGAACTATCAGAGTGAGTAAAGTGAGTCTTTGCAGTTGCTGGCATGGATAACACCTTGGCAGGACCCGCTGAGGCATCTTCACTCTGTTGAGTCCCCCTCTAAAAAGAGAGGTCAAGATGCCCTCTGACCTTGTGAATGTGTTGCTGAAGGGTCTCATTGCAAGATGCTGACAGACTGTGGGACACCAGGGTCTCGAGTTTCCCAGGCTACCAACAGGCAAAAATCTAAACTCCCACCTTTGATGTGACAGGCACCAAAAGAGGTTACTACATTTTCAGGAGCACTGAGAACTCAACTATGGCTTCTCTGTTGGATGGATATCCCTTTGTTCCACCCTACAGATGTAGGAAAGAATTATCAACCTTTTTTACTCTTTTTTTTGTTTGTTTTTCTTGCTATACTTTGCTCCAAAGGAAGTGGGTTTTCACTTGAAAATACATGAAAATCATAATGGATAGTAGTAATGTACAGTAAAAATTACAGTAGCAAACTGTCAGTAAAAAACATATACTGAAGAGACCTTTATGTTTTAAAAGTGCCTATACATCTTACTTATCGTGTTCCATGAATCATTTCCCATTCTTCTATGATTATATCTTACAATACCTGATAAAGGCTAAGCCTTTCATCCACCACGGACGCTTCATATCCCAGTGGGCCTTTGATCCAATATGATCTTCTTGAAAGGCACAATAGGGTCAGAGCATTTTCTTGAGAGAGTTTTGAGCTGCAGCATATTTCATAATGGGGCCCTTTTATAAAAATTTCTTCTTCCACTCTAATGTCAAACATAGATTTGTGATCTGTCCCTCATAGGATATGAAACAAAAAATATAGTATCATTATTGGATTAATTACCTCAGTGTTTTCAGAGATTAACTTGCTAACATTACATTTTTCTAAATGGTTTTTCACTTCTTTAGTGTGAATGGATTTTGAGTGGTCCTGAAGCAGAAAATTGATAAAGGGATGAGCAGGGTAATCTTTCAGACTAATAAAAAATATGTGACTCCCAGCTTCATACAATTAAAATTGATTTAAACTCTCTCACATATCTTCATTAGGATTTAAATCCTCTTGTGCATTTCCATGGAAGGAAAGTTCCATGTCCATAGCTCAGGAGGAGGCACTGAGAAAAGAGTTTTCTCTAACTGGCTGAGATGAGCTGAGCTGAAGTTAATGTGGGAACATGATAGCAGAATTTATGCTAATGCAAGGGTCTCCAGATCATGTAGTCTGGACACATGTTTACTTCCTGAGCTTCAGATGTATCTCAAAACATGTTGCTGAAAACAGGTGTTCACCAGGTCCACAGAAACACAGCCACAATACTGATCCTCCTTCATACACCCTCTGACAAAAATGGGATGTCTAGGTACATGCCCATTTAAATAGTTTACAGTTGTAGCCAGAGAACAATGATGTACAGCATCCTAGAGCATAAAAAATTTGACACTGCATGTTGTTTGCAAGCTGCTGAAAGAAGACATTGTATGTCACTATGTATGGTATTTTATACACATTCAAGGAGTCTATGCAGAAGCATCTCTCTTAGATTCTCCCTAACCTTTTTTGACAGTACATGAGATCAAACAAAGATCTGAGGAAGACCCCATGAATAAGTAAAAGGAAAACTGGAATCCTATTAAAGAGGATGCATTGCTTTAGCCATAAAATGCTGACTCCAAGATGTATATACTACCTACAGTAACTCACCTTACTAAAGAATATATTGAATCCAAATTTCTATTCTGGGCATCATTAGTGGATCTGGCATAGCAGTAAAACTTTGGAACTTTGGACATGGATTAGTTTAATCTTTTGTGGAATCTAACAATATTATCATGTGAATATCTACCATTTCAATCTCCTTGACTTCAGAATTGTGAACTGAATTCAGTGGTTGTTATTTACTAGAGTCTGTGCCTTGTGAATGTTGCTGCAGTGGCTGTATCTCTTTCATTAAAATACAGAATTTTGTGTTTGCTTTTGGTTCTCAGTGTTCTGGTTTGGATCTCCATATATATTCACTTATATTTTTCACTTGGGTATCTACTTGCATTTGACCCAATTTCTCCCCTCTGTCCACATGAGAAAACTGAGGCACTTGAGTTTGGCCTTCTAAACAGGCGTCAGGCAATGAAGAAATTGTAAATGATAAAGTGTAGTGTCACAAGAAGGTTTCATTTTATTTTGATGTAACCTATTCAGTTAAACAAAAATAAATTTTCTACCCAACTGAATGACATCTAGCTGTCTTGACAAGGAAGGAAGTCTGTAAATATGAAAAAGTGTTAATTCTTGCAACATCTCAGTGAAAACAAGAGTATTTTCAAAGGTTTGGGTTTCTTTTGTTTGTTTGTTTGTGGGGCTGGGAGTGGGGTTTGTTTGGTTTTAGGGTTTTTTGGGGTTTTTTTTGGTTGGTTGGTTGGTTGGTTTGTTTTTAATTCCCCAAGTATTTGTCCACAAGAAGATAAGCTGCAGTTTAAAACCTGAGGCATTTAAATCTTTTGCCAGTATGCATCTTGAACATCTCATGGATATAAGGATTGAAGCTATCCATGTGGGGAGAAATTTTTGTTCAGGGCAATGTGCAACATGTTGGACAATCAGATACTGCTGATTTCAGGTATATATCAAGGGTGCTAAACTGTGTTTTGGAATAGTGGTTTTATTATTAATTGTCTGGTTGAGAGACTTAAACCATTTGGTGCTTGGACAAATTGGAATCCTTTAAGTAAATAGTTTAGTCTTGGCATCCTTTCATTGTAACTGCTGCAACTTATCCAGTTAATGTCAAAGGGGTGGATGCTTCATCTCGAACCGCATTTAGAAGGACAAAATTTGATTTTATACACACTGTCTCTTACACTAAAAGCACAGATTTTCAAACACTGTATAAAAGTCCATAATTCATGCCTAGCCACAGGCAGGATCTGCAGCTATTTTAGCCTAAACTGGGAAAGCACCTTTTTTTGTTGGAGAAACCTGCATTTTTTAGACTGCCTTGAATTCAGGTTGGGAGTTTGACATCATGGATTGCGTTCAAGTATTGCTATCAGAAGTTGAGGGCTGAGAGTGAAAATTTACATTTGAACAGATAGTACAGTCATGGGATATAAACATATTCCTACATGCAAAATAATATATTACAGTAAAAAATACTTAAGCATCAATCCTCCAAATGTCTACTAAGTGCTTAACTCTCAAAGGTCTCCTAAGTCTGTAAAACTGAGCGGAATTTGTGCCTTAGACCTTGCTCTGTATCCGACCAAGCTCCATGAAGGTCAAATTTGGGATAGTTAAAGGCCTTTAAACTAACATATATACACATTGTTGTGGTGCTGAAACATTTTTGAAAAGAAAATAGAAGATACCCATATGCCAGTGGAAATAATCTTAGGATAGAACAGCTATCAGGATCTGTATGTGTATATATGTGTACAGAAAACATGCAAATAGCTAAACGTGTATTTCAGCAAAAGTAATTCAAGATTTGTGCAACAGGACATTGACAGGATTCCTGGAATTATCTTCTGCTCTACAGCTCTGAGCACCTTAAGAAAATAATTAGTTTCAATGCTGCAACATAGTTTGCCCAGCAAAATTTTAGAACTTCCCCATTTTCTGATAGTGTCCTAACGTTGGCTGAGAGGGATGTGTTGATACTTTCATCTTTGGTGGAGTCTGATAACAAAAGCCTCCTGCCTCCCCATAAATGTAGATCACCCAGGGAGTTAAATTCTGGTGAGAACACATTTGTCATTTGACAAGAGCAAAACTGGTTTTATGTACCAATCAGGCTCAGAAACTTCACTTAAGTCATCTGACTTTTAGTCTAAAAATCAACAGTGGGGTAAAACCCTCAAATATTATAGAATTACCAGCATTCGAGGCTTCTGCTTTATCAGTACCTGGGCTTATTTGTGTTATCACAGTAAAAAACAGTATGTTTTACTAAACATGCAATTTTTATTTTATTTTTTTATGCTAACAGCAGGAGCAGTTTTTCAATAACAAGTTTTTTTTTTTCATTTTGCTCTAGAAATCTGAATATTGCAAAAATATAAAACAATGTGTGAATGATTGTTCTGAAAGATAGCTGACTTATTAGACACAAAGGTTTCAAGATTTCTTTAGCAGTTTTTAGTACTTAACTCAACCCATGGTTTATTCCTGTGTCAATCCCCACTTCTGAGCAAGAGTAGTACCACTGAATGCTCCTCTTCTTCTGTTCCAGCAAATCAAATCCAAATGTATTTTCTTGAATTCGTCTTTTGCTACTCCACTGTTTCACCAGAAGATGTTTTAAATTGAACTATTTATTATTTATAGGCTCTTGCTGAAGCTTATAAAACCCCTGCCTGTGTTAAATTTTCCTTTTGGCCTGCTGGCCAGCTGGTATTTGAATGATCATGTCTTCATACAAACACACTAGATAGTTGGGAGAAGATGGAGTATTTCTTGGTGAATAAAATGGTCATATCAGGATTTTTGTTTCCTTGGTAGGCAAAAAAGATGCCATATCTGCCAGAAGATCTGAAATGATAATCAGACAAACTGATCTGAAAGTCAGAGTGCTACATGTCCATTTTTCATAACAAGTATAATTAAAACTGTATGACTGAAATGCTGACAGGTGACTCAAATAAGTGTCTAGTTAGTTTTAAAAAGGTGCAAATTCTCCAGAAAAGCCCCATGCATACCAGCTGAAAATGCAACCCAGGAAATAAATCCATCTGCCTACATTTGTTTTAACAGTAATACTGACCTTAGAGCAAGGTATTTGGGAAGGATTTTTAATGACCAGCTGGAGTTAATAGGCTCTGGCTGTACCTCAGGCTTTAAACTCTGTCTGGTGAGCCATTAATTCCTAGGAAATGCCCTATTCCTTGATTGTTACTGCTTAACAGCATGACAGCCTAGACTGTAAAGAACTCTTAGCAGAGAAAATAATATTATTCTTAAAGGCACATAGTACCTTCCTTCAGAAAAGACTTCAAAATATTTACAAGCTGAGAGTTCTGGGGGAAAAAAAAAAAAAGTAAGCAGAGATGATTATGTTGCTGGGAAAACAGTCTTTCACAATAGACAGGTCTAAGAAGATGCATAGTCTCAGTATGTTTCTGAGAAATTACATACCCTTAGGGCTTTCTCATTACCTGAAGGTTAGAGAAGCATTAGCATCACCCTCTTCTAACCCTGGCTATTGGCCAATGTGACCCAAATTTTGTGGACATTTACCAGTCTTTGGGGGAAACATGTCAGAAAATCTGCAAATGTCTGTCACCAGGACACCAAAATAGGGGAGGGGAGGGAGGGGAAGAAAAGTTATGGTGGTTAAGTCTTTTTGTATAGGTCCAACTTCTAAAGCAGCATAGCCTTATTTGCAGTGGTTGCATGCTGCAGGGGAGGAGAACATTTGGTTACTGAAAACGATAAGCCAGACAAAATAAGTCTTGATTTCTGCCATGGCTTTAAGAACATCCACGAACACCCTCATAACCAGAAATACGAAGAGACAGACCCATTGACTGATAAACCAGAGGAGTCACATGGCTGCAAGAGAGATTTTCTGGCTGACCCTGTGCCACCAGTGTGCTCAGACTGGCACATTCAGGCCACGGTTTCCCACTCAAATACAAGCATTAGTGAGGTGATGAGGAATTCAGTCCACGTGCTGAGAAATTGTGTAAGCTATCAGTTGCCCTGTCACTTGCCACAATACTCTGCCTTACCTTAAATGCAGGACCTAAGGTTTTGCCAGACTATTAGCAAAGGTTGTGCCGAAGTCTTTGCAAGGCCTTCAGCTGCACTACACAGAAACACAGAGCTTCTTGACTTTGAAATTAATTCTTAACAAGGCACAGTTAAACTTGCCTGTTTCAAAATTGTGCACAAGAAGAGACTGATAATACAGATTTGTAACAATGTTAAATATAATACGATAACTAACTTTTGTCACATGTTGGTTAAGGAATTTTGTCATGTATGCATGAATGAAAACTGGTGATGAGCATAAAGCTACTATAGAAATCAACCCCAAATCCACAGCTGACCAAAAATGGTGGTTTTCTGAGAGAAAATATTTCACAGCAGTCATCTTCTCAATTTTATCATTATTTGCCAGGCCTGCTATGACTTTTCTAGATCTAACACGATTACAAGTTCTCTGAAAAAGTACTAATAAATTTTACAATCACTTTAAATAAAGTGTTGCTGAAGCTAGCAAAATGACAGTTTGAAACCTGTTTTTCACTGGTTACAGACTTCTGAAAAGAACAGACCTTTTGTGTTTTCTCCATGCTGTTTCATAATT
Source organism: Scytalopus superciliaris (assembly GCA_013400415.1). Taxonomy (NCBI): domain Eukaryota; kingdom Metazoa; phylum Chordata; class Aves; order Passeriformes; family Rhinocryptidae; genus Scytalopus; species Scytalopus superciliaris. The sequence goes on along the minus strand of VXBX01009781.1, from coordinate 14,798 downwards.
AAACCTTCTTTATTCCATGATACATAGGTATCTCACCATTATCCAGCTACAGAGGACTCTTCCCATGTCTTTCCTATTCCCAATAATGCACTGCTGTAACTCAGAGCAGCACTTGACCATATTCCATTTTTTATTCTTCTTACTACTGCAGCCATCACTGAACTAAGTGTGAATCACCAAGATGTCAACTGCAGCACAAGGGCAGCTCTGAGAAAAGATGTATGAGGTCTTGCTCATGGGGTTTTTGCTTCATCCTCATTACAGCCTGAGAAAAAAATCCAGATGGGGTCAAGCTCCCAGTCTCCCCATTGTTTTGGCCACCTGTTCCCATGAATAGCTCAGCTCTCACCCTGTGGCACGGAGAAGCATTTCTGAAAGGTGCCAAGTAATGCTGCAGTCCCCACACAGGTTTTAAACACTGAGAAAGTTGGAACCGCTGAAGATGGGTAATGTCTCCCTAACTAATTTAGTTACTTGTTTGTGGCATTTCACATGATTCAATGTATAGCTACCTATGATCATGTTTAGGACATTTCACCGTGTTAGAGTTTCAAAATATTTCACGGAACTTTTTCTCTCCCTTACCGACAGAGAAGTTTGGGAACTGAAGCCCAGCCCCCACTACCTGCTCCCAGAACCAGCTAACAAAGGGATGGCTGATAGCTTTGCTTCCAACTTAATTGCTGGGGAGAGGACTGGGGCGGGGGGAGAGGAGCGCGGGGTGAGAGAGAAGAGGTTTTTCCAGGTTTTTGCCGTGCTTCTGTCCTCCAGCTGCGGTGTGTGCCAGCCACTGTTTGCTGGGCTGGTGGAAGCACTTGGGAGACACCTCCCTTGGCTCAGCTCCCCTGACTCCACTCACCCTGTGCCGTTCTTTGGAGAGAGACGTCTCCACTTCCTGGATTCCCGGGGGTATTGCTGCAGGAGCCAACACCCCCTGCAGAGGAGTTGCTCCCCCTTTCCCCCCCGCCCCCACTCTCGCAATGCTTTTTCAGACAAAGGACAGTAGGAGAGGAGCTTTGCACTGCCCATGGGAAAGGCTTCACCCCGCCCCTGTGATCACCAGTCCCAAGTGAACTTTTGGAGCCAACATCTCTCTCGACCCTCCCTCTTCGCCTCCCCAGAGACTGTGAGTGATTTTCACGGCCGCTGCCTCCCAAGGCGTGGCATTGCCTCCCGTNGTCTCTTAATTTCAAGGGTTGTAGTAGTATTTGGGAAGAGGCTCCCTTCCTAGTCCAGATAGACATTTTAAGTTTTCTTTTAAACTGAGGCACGCTGATGTATCCCATATCATAGAACTACAGAATATGCTGTGTTGGAAGTGACCCATCAGGGTTACTGAGTCCACGTCCTGGCCCTGCACAGGACACCCCAAGAGTCACACCATGTGCCTGAGAGCATTGTCCAAATGCTTCTTGAACTCCATAAGCCTTGGTGCTGTGACCAGTTCTGTGGGAAGCCTGTTCCAGTGCCCAACCACCCTCTGGGCACTCTCTCCACCTTTTTCTGATATTCAGCCTAAACCTCCCCTGTCTCAGCTTGCCATTTCCCTGAGTCCTGCCACTGGTCACAAGAGCGAAGAGATCAGTGCCTGCTCCTCCAGGTCCCTTCCACAGGGAGTTGAAGACTACAGTGAGATCTCCCCTCAGTCTCCTCTTCTCCAGGCTGAACAGACCAAGGGACCTCAGCTGCTTCTCATACGGCTTCCCCTCCAGACCCTCAAACATCCTCGTGGTCTCCTCTCTAACAACTTAATGTCTTTTTAGTACTGTCAAACCCCAAACCAGTAAGCTGAGTAAGAAACTACACAGAAACCTTTTTGCATTCTAGATACTTTCCCAGTGACACTTTTAAGTTAACTTCTGATTTACTAAATCTATTGATGTTTTAATTTTTTAACTTTTAATTATGGCCTTATAGTATTTAGTTACTGCATGGAAAAGGCAAGGGTTAATGACTTTCTAGAAACCACAAAGCCAATTAATGAAGATTCAGAGGAACCAGGCTTCTTCAATCATATCATTTAAGTGTATTTTAGACTTTATAACAATTATTATACTTACTTTTTACACCTTCTTCCTTTGTCCACATTTCTAGAGCATTTTACAATGCCAGTATCATTTTGCTCATTTACCAGATGGGGAAAAATTGGAGGAAGAAAATGAAATGCTTTCAGCCACTCAGACAACTCATGGTTTGTTCAGGGCACTCGTCACAAAATTCATTGCCTGCTAGGTGCATTTTGAATATCATTTTGCTGTTTATGACATGCTTGTTCACAAGGCATTGCAACTTAAGGAGAAAGAGCAACATTTCTAGATAGGACAAAAATGGATTCTCAAGTCCTTACCTTTTCGGTGAGGTCAGGCTGGACATATCTTACATTCAGACATAAGTGGAGCCCAGAAATGAACCGGTTTTAACCTCTGTACTCTTACAGTGAAGTATCACCTGTTTCTTGAGTTTTCCCAAATGTTGTTGGTCATTTGGTCAATTTGTACTATCTGATGATCTGAAGTAAGAGCCCAGTTGCTGAAAAATTTTTAGGCTTCTTGACATTCAGGGAATAGAGAATGGCTAGTATTTCTAAATATTTAAGACTGGATATACTAATTATTCTTTGGTTGTAATTTGTATTAACTGTAGTCTAGGAGCAAAACAACTTCCCTGGTAGGGATCAGGCCACCAGTATAGCAACCTGGGTTATCTGTCTGCAGCAGTAGTCTAGAGATACACATATCTGAGCTGTTATTCATGGGTACAGAATTGCTTACAATAGCTTTATTGCTCATGGCAAATTCTGTGGTTTTATGCCAGCTCAGATATCAGTAACTGAAAAGCCCCCTTGTACAATCCTGCCCTCACAGCTGAGCAGACCAAGGAGCACCTAAAGAGAGAAGAAAAAGGAAAAGGGAAGGAAAAGTAAGGAAAGCAAAGCCACATCAGAGCTTAATATATGGGGATTCCAGCAAAACCTATTTGATTCTTTGTCCAGAACAGTGAGTTTCACGTAAGAGTTTAACAGGCAAGAATGCTGCTTGCACTTATTTTCAGGTCACAATGGTAGTACTTAGCTGGGAGAGGATCCAGCTTCATGTTTGATATCATATTATTTCATGCCAAATATTTTATGACATCAAATGTGAAAGAACCTCTAATGGTATTGTAGCTGCTGAAAGTTTTTTTTGTGTCCTTTGAAATGAAAGAAATATGTAAATTTAAAAGAACTATACAGTTAAATTCTAAGTTTGAGCTTAGCTCTTAAGCAAACTCCAAGGGACACCTCTGAGAAAAAACATGGAAAACAAGAATTGTCACATTGGGGATAAAAGAGAAACAGGGGGTAGGCAACTGTTTCCAAAATTATTAAAATCTTGTAAAGAGCAATGAACTCTATGCCTTAAACTTCTGATTATTGCATGAACAGCCTTATCAGTTTTTGTACTGTTTTATGTTTCTAAATACATTCAGATTTATTTTATATGTGACTAATAATAAACTAGCATTTTGATGTTCAAATTTGAGTTAATTCAACACAATTTTTGTTGAATTTACTTGTTTGCAATTTACAGATACAAACTCTCAATCTTATCTTCACCATAATACAATTTTATCTTTGCTATTTTATTGGCAGGTATTTGCATATATATCTTCATTTATAGAGAAATCTGGAACTGTGCCTTCAAGCCAGGCTTTATAAGGTCTGTACAAGGTTGTATAAAACTCTTTAGAACAGTATGATTTATATGCATGCCAGTGATTATGAGTTGTGAATCAGATTCACCATATTAAATTATAGACCATTTAAAGGTGACCTGATGTAAATATTCAGTTAATGAAGCAAGAAATTAAGGAAACAAAGGAACACTGTTTTAATTAGAGAATGATAGAAAACAGATTGATATTTTGTCTGAGATACCATGAGAAGGGACTAAATCTGAAGATAGACAAGGTTAAAGAAAGGTTAATACCAATAAAGGAAGAAGGATTGCTAAAACAACTGAGAAGATTTATGAAAGAGTGCATTCCACAGATTTGCAACTATGAGTATTGCAGGCAAAGGAGTGTGGATGACATACTGTTTAAAGAAGCAATGAAGGCAATGGAATACTGGAGTTATATTTCCTTTGGGAGGTCAGAGAAGCACGATATTGCATTGTCCAATAAGCTAAATGAAGAAATGAGAAATATGAGGTCTACAGTTAATGTATAGAGACTGTGGTGGAAAAGCTGGCAATCCATGAACTGCTGTTCTTATTTTCTGTCATAGAGCTGTTTTTTCACTAACACTGTAATGATTCTACAGACCTGCTATATACTTGGTAGCTACTTTAAGTAAGCTACTTAGTAAGTGGAGATCTTTTCCATTTTGAAATGATCCCTATTTAGGAATTTTTTTTTTGGTGAGGCAGTGGTCTGCAACACAAAAAACATACATAATTTGTGAAAGTATGAAAGCTATGCAGGAGCCTGGCCTGTGTTACTGTGAACAATGCATTGTATACAACATTCAGCAAACACTGAAAAATGCAGACCACTGTTGGGGAAGGGNCAAACTCCACCCCCGTTCCATCCAATCCTATCCCTGTCACTACCCTACATCCCATAATTACCCCAGTTCTTCCCTATAAACCCCCCCATTTTGAATAAAGCTTAGCTCACTTTGAGCCCACCACTGCTGTGTGCGTGTGGTTCTTGGTGAGTCCGCCTCCCTCGGTCAACGGCCCTCGCAGACCACAAAGATAATTTTTCAAATTGATTAGCTAAAGAGGCCTGCATGAAATTGGGTTAATATCAAAAAGAAGTATCTTCTCACTGTCTCTCCATCAGTCTTCTTTTCCTGTGTTCTATGGCCATTTACTTTTTTTTTTTTTTAATTT
>VXBX01009774.1:23111-55463 GCA_013400415.1 Scytalopus superciliaris | reverse complement strand
GTCCTGTCAAAGTGGTGGTCACAATCTAGATCTGTCACAGCGGTGTCAAAGCCATCCGTGGCAAGTGAAACCCTGAAACTCCAAGTTATATATGCTCAGGGTCAGGTGGGAATGCCTCAGCACCTCCCCTGGGGTGAGGAGTTCTGCACTGGGTGATGCAATACTGTGAGTCATGGGATACTCCAGGAGTCTTTGACACCTGCTAAGATGTTGCAGCTGTCTCTTATGTCAGTGCAACTGAGTCCATTATAGCCCATTATGAATCCCTTCAGGCTACGTGTGAATGTTCCAGGGAGGGGAGTTATCACAGCTGGGTCATCTGTGTAAGCAAAAGAAACACTACCCCACCTGGCAGGATTTGCCATTTGTCTGGTTTAACACCCAGCCTGTAGCCCGAGGTGCTGGATGTGCAGGCCTTCAACCCCTGCCCTGGGGGGCCACTCTGCACACTTTAGCAAAGCACACTCTGACTGAGCCAGAGCACCAATAGTCCAGTCTCTCACAGCCCCTGGGTGGTCACTGCAGGTCATCAAACGTTTGAGTCACTAATCACTAGCAGTTCAGTCTCTTTAAAGATTGCAAAATACCAAAACTCAAAAGGCATATGTGGAGAAAAGAAAAGGTGGAAACCAGAATTTTTGTGTAACCAGGACAATCATTTACATATCTTGTGAAAAAATTACGAATAGTTTAGTAGATGAGGAATGTACCACTGACTACTACAAAGTAAATAAATCCAGTAATTATCCAATTCAGCTACCCCAGGAACAGAAGTTTCTTGCAATTTTAACGCACTCCATGTCAGCAAAAAAGAAACTTAAATGTCAACTCCCACATTAAGTTTCTACTTCTGAATTATAACTAGGTGTCTCACTTGATTTCTCTGACTAAGAGCATTCAGGGTCAAATGAAAAGGATTACAAGATTAATTCTGTAGACAATGACCCTAAAACTAGAGTTCTGTGACATCTACAATTTCATTTAGATCTGTTTGCATAAAAATCTGCCTTGTACTAGGAAAGTAAATCTTGACACCCAAAGAGATCCCAGTTTGTAAGGAAAACTTGGTAATACCAGAGAGAAATCTTTTATCTGATTTCTTTAAAGAAAAGTACTTTTACTTCACAACCTGAAGGCACAATAGTCATGAATACAGCAAGTATGAAAAGCAGTTGCCAAGTCTGACATAACTGAGAGGTATGCATGCATTTTGGTACTCCTGTATAAGCCTTATTTGTATGTACATGCTTATATCTGACAAAATAATAATAAAAAATATCCAAAAGGAAAAAAACCCTCATTAGAAAAATAATTTAATAGTACAGAATTATATCCTTTTTGTATGAAGTAATATCTAAACTATCTTCTATATCTGCTGACTAAAAACCTGTGATTCAAATGAAAAGCATTTTTAAGTGCCTAACCCAAGACAAAATTTAATTCTAACTTTAGACAACATTCTACAATTACAAACAGTATGGGCATGTTTGTTTGGTGAATTTTTCTATCTCCACTAAAGACAACAGAGATGCTATTAAATGAACACCTACTGAGTTGTGTAACTCTTTCAGTGCTGAATATATAGCAGAACTAATAAAATTGTTTTATCTCAGTTCAGCAGTGGCTGATGTGGCCATGCCAGCTTGAACCTTCATATTTGTCCAGACAGTCATTGTGTAAGTGGGGTACTCCTCTGATTTAAACAGTGCTTCTAAAGGTATGTTCCCTGTCATAAAAGATAACAGTGGAACAAAGCAGTACAATCCTCCTGTCTCAGTTTACTGACAGTATAAATTCTGGAGGTGAGACCTCTAGTATAGAGAAGGTAAAAAATTGTGAGGAGTCTGAATGAAGAATGCAAAATAAGAATTTTAATAAAAAGGGAAAGAAATAAAACCCCTCAATAACAGCAGAAATTACTACCTAGCTACCCCTCTCCCCTCCAGGTGAAAACAAAACCTGGAAGGATATTTTGCCTGAAAAAGTTTTGTGCTGCTGAGGTGCTGATGTGGGTTCTGCTGTAGCAACCACATATGGGTGGTAGTGCCAGGGCTGACCCAACCTGGTGCTAGGGCCTGGTGGGGGCTGAGCAGGACTGGGCTGGGGAGTGACAGCACTTTGTGTGGGGGAGAGAGAGAAACTGCTGCAGCTGAGATGCCAGTGACTGTGGAGAAGGGAATTCCCAGGGTATTGCAAAATAGCTCCAAAAGTGCTCTGAAAAGACAGTGCTACGGTGGTTCCCCTGCATCTGAGGTCTGTTAGACAGCACAGGAATGGCTGAGCACTCCAGCAAAGACTCTGAGAGTCTGCAGTCCTCCAGTGGGCAAAAATCAGCTACAGAGAGAGCAGTGCTGGCCTGTGCCTGCCTTTTATCTCCTGCCTCCTGAGTTTCCAGGATGCTCCACTCCATAAACCCACCTTTCCAGTGGGTCTTAGGACCACTGGGGACAGTCTGCCCCTGATCCAGCTCAGACGGGGCAGTCCCCATGCTCCAAAATTACATGGTGGTATGAAATATTCATCACTGAAAATCCTTCCCCATTTAACTAAAACTACAACACTCTCTGTTAGGCTGTTGATCTAAAAGACTAGCTCTTTCCAACAGATATGTTCTAGCTAACCAGGCTGTCAAATTCATAGACAGCAGAAATAATGCAAAGTGAGAGATGCTGTTTACATTGCACTGATATCCACCATGTCTTTATCAGCTGTAAAACACGTAAATGTGTTTCAAATGTTTTGAATTGACTAGTGTCTATTTTAGCAAGGCATTTTCACTCTGATCTTCAAAGAGAAAGGAATATATTCCTTGGGTCTGGCTTCAACTTGTGAACCAAAATTTCAACTCGCTTTTTCTGCTGCTGACATTCCATGATGAGCAAGGGACAGTCTACAGGGCTCTGCTACTTCCTGAGCTAACCCATTCCAGCCTGCCTCAGCTTAACCCAACACAATCACTTAATACATTTTCCAATTCACTGCTCAAACCTGCAGCTGCCATCAGCTCAAGGTTAAAGCAAATGTCATCTACCTCTGGAGCCCATGGTGAAAAATTTATGTAGTCCTGGACATGATACAGGTTTTCCAGTTTTACAGCTGAAATCCTTCAAGTTCCTTGGACCTGCTGGAAAAGGATTTATTTTATTTTAACTCCCAAATGTTTATTTTTGTATGTGTGCTTTCCCACAGAATGTGTGCACTGCTTCCAGCAATGTGTTTGATATTACCTGGAAGAACAGAAATGCTCTCATGTGACAAAACAATTTTATTCTTACTGCCAGTGCAACAAAAAGCAGAACTGAAAAATGCCACCAGGATTTCTCAAGCAAAGTAATCCCATTTATTTTGGAGCCTGGGGACTTCACTCTTCACTCTCTTACAGTCTTCTGTGCAATTACACTAGTATAAACCCTACAGATTATGGGCCAAAGACACAGATTGTTTTTCTTTTTGCTTATTACAGACAAAGCAAGCTGCATGTCACTGATTTATACGTACCTCAGTAGCACATATAGAAAGGAATCTGTCTTTCCTGTAATGAGTTCATCTTTTTTTTTTAGGGCACACATTGGGCATGCCTTTCTTGACATAAATTCAGTCTCTCTCCTGAGGAGTGTCCAGTGAGGTTTTCATCAGATATGTAACTATAAAGAATTTCATGTAGAGTTCAGGAGCTAGTCTGGACAAGGCTTTGTGATAAACATCTACTGGAAAATTAAGATACAGAAAAATCTCTCTCATCTTCCTACTGCATCTTATCTTACTTCATGTTGCTCTAAAATGTCAACGACCAATAACCCTCACCTTAATAGTGAAGTCTGCAGTGAGAGGCCCAGATATTCTTAAGATCTCCTTATCAGGAAACTTCTGGAAGTCAACGCTAGAATTTTCTACAAGGAAGGAGCCTGTGATGCTGAGGCTGTTTTCGCTGTTCACACCTTGGAGAGTCTTGGTTTCCAAATCTGACAAACAGAAACAAATTAACAGGAAACTAGAACATTGCAATTTGAAATAAGAGTGAGAGCAGAAAAACAAAACCCAAAAAAACAACACAGAAGAGTGGTGGTGCAGATTTGCCTCCTAAATTAGTAATACTGCAGCTTGCAACTACCTTTTTTCCCCCCCCATAGTTAATTCACATTCCTATACTTTCCTTTTCTTTCTTCTCTTCAATCTGCTTTTTGTCTTAGTTCAACCCTTAGATCTTTAGCTTGTTTTCCCCTCCTCAGCCATACCTCATGTGTTTACCCTCTTTCAGACATATTAATCCGTTCCCTGTTAGGCAGATTTGCTGTTGTTTAACTCACTCTCAGTACGTTAGGCTCCTGTGTGAAGCATGACTCAGACCCTGGCCCATAAGCCCTGTTAAGTTGCTGTACCCTCTTACAATTCAAATATGGGTCACTAACCACATGTTGTTGTGGTAGATAATTAACTGAAAGCAGAATGTGCAGGAAAGAAAGATCAGTATGACAGCAATCCCATGTCCTCTCCCGAAGCAGCTGATCTGTCCCAGTGGAGTAGAAAGGGAAAGTATGTGCTGAACCCTCCCAAGCTCTCCCACTGGCTCTCTGAATTCACAGCTCCTAAAAAGCGGGCATTAATTCAGATACTCTTTGGTAGCACTTACTTGTGATTGTCATAATAAAAATACTAGGAATTTATTAACTAGAAATCAAGAGTCAGAAAGTAGACCTGTCTCATACCTAATTAGTCTCTCCACCAACTCCAGATTATGCTTTACAGCACATTCATGAGTAAATTGTTTGTGGTAGTTATTTAAAAGTGACAGTGCATTTTATCATGAAAGATTACAAAGCTGCAACTCTTTCACATGTATTTATGAAATTCTTCACTTCTCCAACACAGAGATGGAGCTAACGCAAAATCTGAGTTAGATGTAGGCATACTGTGATGGAGATATATTTTCAAAGACAACAAATGGGAGAAATGTTTTTATTCATGTATACTAAGTTGCTAATTAGGGAAAAAAGATAATTACACTAAGTAGACTGCTTTTCATGGTGGGTCAAGGGAATTAATTAATGAAGTTGCTGGGCAGTACACTAAGAATTCACACTGTATTAATGAATTCCTTGGGTTTCAGTGAGACTACTCTCTTCCTTTGTGATGAACTTGACCATCTATTTATTTCTAGACAAGGCTGCATGCAGGAATAATGATGGTTTTAAGACGTGTATGTGTATGATGAGCCTCCTGTTGACCTCTCCCACAGCCAAAGTTCACAGAGCAGAATACTCCCCATCCCTGCAACAGATTGCAGCTCATACATATATAAAATCCTTTGATAGGTGAACAGAAAGATTCATTGAGACACCTGAAATAAGAAAGATATATATTTGGACTTATTCATGTTTACACAGTGCAGTTAATCTAAATCTTAGTGACTCAGGCAGACCTTGCTGATTCAAATCTTTTTGTCTTGAAATGGGATATGGCCTGAGTGAAGACAGCTTTAGATCAATCTCTTCAGTTAAAATCTCATTTCTCACTAAGCTGTCTTATAGCTGAATTTCACTGAAACAATAATAAAAGTACAAAATTTTTCTAACTTGGAAGAGAACACTTATACTGGAAAAGAAGACAGGAGAGAAAGGAGAGTGCAAATCATGTACTGGGAAAGTAATAACAGCCATACTGGAGCATCTCAGAAATACTTGAAGGGCCACTTAAAACTGAAGTACAGGCAGCATTGGAACTTTTAAGGAAAAAAAAAAATAATACTTTTTCTTAGTTTATAACCTATAATTTGCTGGTCTTCATTCACAGTTCTAAAACAGAAGAACCATTAAAGCATACCCATTGCTTTCTCAACACAATCCGGGAACTGCAGAAGAGGACTGACAAACCATCTCTTATTTTGCCACTCAGTGTAAATTCTCTGGGCAAAAGAAATCTGAAGAGAGTGGAATGATTTGGTGTTTCATGTCCTTGCTGACACTAATGTTTGTATCTACACTGACAAGCATAGAGGACTCTAACTGGTCCATGCTGCAGAAAAGTGCTAATGACTTTTGGAAAAGCAGAAGGGTAGCCCAACTTACCTTACAATTTGTGCTACTGAGAGGTCATGCAGTACAGTTTGGGTTTGTTTCTGACAATAAATCTCATTTACTAACACTTAAGTATTCATTTGCTGCTAATAAAAGGAGCAGCTTGTGAGCAGCTACTACATTGGAAGGTAAGAGAGCAGGATGCAAGAAGCTTCTATTCATGAAATAAATGGATTTGCCTTTGGCTCTTGCAGAGTGTTCTCAAATTCTGAGATTCCTCCCAGAGAAGAAGAATATGCTGGGATACACAGATGAAGCAGGGAAATGTTACTTCACACCAAGTGATGCACATGCAGCATGCAGTGGTCTTAACTCCTTGGAGCAATACCACTTCTAAGCAGCATGGTTTGACTTGTGCATGCTATTTCAGATCTCTGGACTGTGATTTTGTATGTGTGTGTGCATGCACACATGTACGTGTTTAAGAGTGTTGTGTGGTATCTAGGGGACTGAGAGAGAATATTGTAACAGAAACATGTTAAAGTCATGAGCATCTCGATAGCTAAGCTCAGCTGTAGGGAAGCTTATACTTTACTGTCCTCAGTATTTCTTCACTCAGTGGTACGTATTTTATTAATTTCAACAAAAGCACTCAAGTGAGCCAGCCAAAGGAAAAGCCAACAGAAATGACTGAAAAATTACGGAGGGGCAAAGAAGTCTGCAATACTGGCCAAACTCTCCTCTGAGAACAGTGTGCACCCCTGATGTAACTGGGTCTGAGGAGAACTTCTGAGGGTAGAACTCATCTGTGTCCTAATCAGTGATCTGAGAGAGAGAAACCAGACACCGCAGTGTAAACAGAGCACTGCAGGTTACCAAGGTTCTCTTAGATTAACATACACTATATTCTTCTACTTACATAAATGATCGGGTCCTTTCAGTACGAGGCGAACATGCCTGCTGCCATAGGGAATAGCAACCACTGTATCATCCACTGTGGGAAGACAAAAATGCATGGAGTAAATAAGTAGAGAAACTCCTATCTGTTTTCAAATAGGCAGTGAAATAGGTGCTTACACGGCAGTCAAAAGAAAAGTCAAATTAAAAAGATCAATTAAACAAGTCCAAGAACTATGATTAAAAATCTGAAAAAAAGAACTTGTTAAAAAATGTGGTAAGAACCTTCTGCTTAAAAGAACCAAACCTGCTGATTTTATTTATTTTCAATTACTTCACAACTATTTATGGATGTGAAGAAAAAGTAATAACTTTCTATTTCATCATGACTCCACTTAAACCTTTTTCAAGTGTTTAGAATTGGTGTTTGTGGTAGAGAAGCATAAGCTTATTCTGATGTTTAACCAGAATAGTCCTCCCATTCTTCACTTGACTCTTTCCTAGTTGAACCCACAGCTTCTCCATGACCTTGCCCGTGCTATATGTTCCACTGCTCTATGTTGTCCCTTTCATACCTCTTATTTTAATGACCAGAAGTGCTATAATTCTGCTTCCCTTTCCACACCATTAGAAAAAAGTCCTTGCACACTAGAAAAAAGAATCTTGCACTTGTAAACTCCTTGAGGCTTTGCCAACTGGATTATAAACCAGGGTGTGAATTAGCATGTAGGCCACATGAATCGGTGAAAGTTAGTTAGGTCAGCATTTCTAAAGAGGCAGTAACCTCAGTAATGTCCTGAAGGGAGACAGTAAGTAAAGACATGGAAAGGTGATATAAAATGTTATACCTGGGTCATGAAGTGGGGTGCCTATAGATCACTGACATGGCCTAATCAGCATGCTTTATTCACCTTTCCCCATTGTTTTTGCCTCCTTTCCATATAACTATAAGCTGGGAGAGAAAAAGTATGCACACAGGAATTTTTTTGCAGGGTGAAAAGGTGGTAGACATGAGAGGAACAAAGTCTCTTTCACTATCTATTCACTAAAACTACTCTGTGCCATGAAATGACTGCTACAGCTCCAAGCAATGTGTTGCTTTGTCAGGTTAGGCTAACTCAGACAATAAAAGCATTTTATCTTTCATTCAAACATATGAGCTGGGGCCTTACATTTCTGATCAGACCAAAAGGGGAAAACTGTTGGAACCTATGTAAATCAGGATTCTCACTTACCAGCAAAATAGTTATTACTATTGTCATTCTATATCAAAAAAGTGAATAGAATCAAGAGACAAGAAACACTACAAGAAAAAAGAACTTTTAAACAGTACATTAATTAATCCAAGTCTATAATATCTCAGAACTGTGAACTAGAACCGTGTCATATTTTACATTGTGTAATGCATCACAGGAATTCCCGACACTCTTATATTGGAGAGCTATATGGGATGAAATATTCAGACTTTTGTGGCCTCTTAATATCCCAAAGTGAGGGAGCAAATATAAGCAGTCTCTCTGAGTGCCACAAGAGTTGTGTGGACATAAAGCCTGTTCAAGCTCTCAAGCTCTTTGTTCTGTGTTCCATTTTCAAGATTTGATATGTTTCCTCAAACTATCCAGGAATGTCAGTGTCTCCTAAGTATTTTGTAACACTGGGATAAAACTCTATTAAACAGACATTCTGCTCATACACATCTCTGATATCACCTTGATTAGCAAAGGTAGAAATCTTTAATGTCTATACAGAATTGAAATTTTCCATTTGAAAAGACAAATATTCAAGTTCTAAAAGATTCACTAAATATTGATATTCTAATACTGATTTTATTGGTACCATTTTGGTGCTCATATTCAAGATACCCAGAAGAATAAACACATTTTGTCCATTCTGAGGAACAACATACAGGAGTATGACATATCATTTACCTGTATATATATAACATTTATTGGAACGAGTCTGGGAAAACAATAATGTCAGTTTAAAAAAAATAAAAATCATTGGCCTTTTTACAATCTTGTTTGAAGACAGTCCCATGTCATTATTATATTTGCCTGCCTTGCAGTTACAAGCTCTGTGCTAGAGAGTAAACAACTCACTGATATATCACATAAAAACTGAACAGTTTAAAGATCATGTGAGCTTCTATTTTCAGCATGCCTCTTCTGCCACAGGATACTGCTAGGACTGTATTTTATTTGATCTTTTAGTTGCTCTCTACTTGAGATCCTAGCATGCTTTATGTGAAATGCAAACTCAGTGGGATTTGTGCTTATCACAGTGCTTCCTGCTTTCACAAAGCAGAAGCAGTGGCAACTGAAGAATAATTTCCTGAGGTTAACAGTGATAAGGAGACATTTCCTGTGAAGAGACCTGTGAAATTAAGCATGGTAATATTTAGTCACAGATCTCTCTAACACTAAGCAGAGAGGCAGATTGTGGAACAGCTGTGTGGAACACTCAGAGGAAAACACACAACAGTGCATTAATAGGTGGTTGGTTTTCTCCAGATACCATGCATAGATAAGCAAGGGAGAATCCCAGATAACTGAGAGGATAGTGGCTCCAGGCTGTGACGAAAGTGCAAGGATTTAGGCAAAAATGAAATGTCATGTGCATACATCAGATTCGCATGAGAGATCAGCTTCTTCCAGTTTTTGATTCTAAATTTGGATTTTGTCCAAATGGTCTGTCAGTTCTCACGCTGAAAATTGCAGTTCTTTCTATTTCCCCACTACTACTGATATTCATTGGAAATCTGGAACTGCATCTATTTTTGACAATCACAGCAAGAGTAATTTGGTAAATATCTAGACTGCCTCAGCATAAACATTTCTGTAATTTTCTTCTAAAAGTAATCTACTCCACTAGTAGACTGCAATCCTTCTTTAGAGAAATACTCTAAATATAATATTGCACAAGGTGATCAGCAGAATTCACTCACAATTTATGGGATCAACTCTCTAGCTCCTCAGGGAATACAAAGAACCCTGGTTAAATACAGCACATTTCCTTAGGAAGGACATATGCTCTTTCCTAAAGAAGATATTATTAAAAAATAGAGAAAGATGTAGACTTAGAAAGATTGAGGCCCTTTGCCCTAGTACTAAAACAAAAGAATATTTATGGAATTAAGGTTTTTGTAGCTCTTTTATTATGATTCCTAAAAAAGTACAGACATGGCTGTTCTCTTTTTCATAAAAATGTAGGTGAGAATTCAATGTCACATTACCTTCTGCCCTGCTATGTTTCTGTTTCTGGGGCCATTGGGAGATGCATACTAGCCCTATAAATAGTGAGGAAGCTGTTCCTGCAACAATTGTTTATAGCGACAAATAAGCAAGATGCTGAGACAAAGTGCCAACAGCACTGGAGAGGATAAATGCACAAAATGAACACAGCAGATTTTAAAATGCTTTTCAGCTTCTAAAATCTCAAATTTTCACAACTCTTCCATAAACCATTTGGAAGCAAACCTCAAAAAGAATTCATATTCATTCACACATGTAAAGGTGATCCTTAACTGTGTCTTTACAATTGTAAAAATCCAATTTAAAGGAAGACTTCCTTTTGATACATTCAAATTCATAGTGTGGCATAACAACATGTATGTTTACAGCAGCAAATGGACTAATGCCACATGGTTTATAGAGAGTACATACAAAATCTATGATTACCCACTTCAGCTCTGAATAACATATATTTGCAAGCAAATATGTGCGAAAAATCTATTAAATAAAATTTGTTTACATGTTTCACTCTGAGACTGTGCTCTCTTGCCATTTGCTCTACTACCTATATAATATTCTTTACATTTAATAGCAAACCATAGGGACTCTATTTTACTAACATTTTAGTACTGTGTATAATAGTGCCTTTATCCTCAACAGAGGAAAAATGAACACCTCTTCACCCAAAGCAACTGAAAAACAATGAATTGCTCCCACATTAAAAGACATTTGCTGAAACAGTTCACAAACACTGTCATGTCTGAAGTAAGCTGGAGATTTCCAACTCTGTTCCTGCACATTGCAGAAACAGTTAACATTGAGGAGAAATTCCATTCCTAAATCTATGTGGCCCCTTCCCTTCTCTCCCCTTCCCCCCCCCCCCCCTTCCCTCTTCCCTCTTCCCTTCCCTTCTCTCTTCCCTCTTCCCTTTTTCTTTCTCCTACCCTCTCCCTCTCAGTTAGCCAACACAGAGCCCAGAGGTGCACTGTGCTAACTGCTGCTCTGTGTTCTGTGCTCCATACTGACACACTGACGAATGTTATCTATATAGGAATCCACAAGCACACACACAGTCTTTGGCAGATATCACACTGCTATATGAATCTTTGAGGTCATGTGCTATTCAGCCCTAGGAAAAGTGCTCCAGATTGGTAGAGCTGGTCTGATTCAACTCTAAGGCTGGGGGCAGGTTTGCAGGCTAGCCCATGTAATTCCCTAGGTGTGCCTATATGGGCATGAAAGCACCTTTTAATCCTTTCTTCAAACTGACCAGACATGCCCTATCTCTCATCCCAAAACTGATTCAGCTCCATCTATGGTGCTGTAACCAGACTGAAAAGACTGAAAAGCCTGTTTGGGATCCAGGATAAATTAACCCTGTCACTGGGGCACACTGCTGCTACTGTACCGCTCCGGGCTGAAGCTGGCTCAGTGTGCAGGAAAAACCATGTTTGTCTGTAGGCCTCTGTCACACCAGTGTAGGCACTTTCTGACAACTTAGGTTTCTCAGTCCACCGTAGGCACACATGCTGTGAGCATAGGTCTTGGAGAAAGCACTGTACCAGGATGGCACCACCAAGCCCGCAGGGTCCCCCTCTGCTGCAGAGCAGCATAAACCACTCTGTTCAGAGCAATGTGGACCAAGTCCTATTCCTAGCCAGTTACTACAGCCTGAGAGGTGTTGGAAGAGACAGCTCTTCTTGCTCTCCAGCTCCTCTCAAGCAACTAGCTAGCTGAGATGGAGAATATACTGGTGACACTTTTCCACAACCCTGTGTCCAGCACCACAACCAGTAGGGTTGGTTGGCTCAGACCAGTAGTCTGAGCAAGCGTGTTTTAACCCAAGAGTCCAGACTCTGTGGGGGTACAACCAGACTGACCATGATCATTCAGATGTCCGAGAAAGAGTGGGGTGAAATCTAGGTTGCAAGAAATGAGTACATCACTAAGAGGAAAAGATGGCAGTCTACCATAAAGAACAGCTTACGTTTATTTGCTGAGAGCTGGGACTTATACTGGCCTCGAACCAGCCGGCAGGTGGACCCATCTCCATTGCAGACCCCACAGTTATCTTCCTTGACAGCACTTCCCAGCTGACGGTCACAGCCAACGATCTGGCAAGAAAGGAAGATGTGGAGATGAGCACCTATCAGACTGACTGCTCAATCCATCTCTGCAACTAATTATCACTAAATTTCTCTCTCAGCATCTCTAGAGGGCCAAAAAGTACCTTAAAATGAAAGAGACTAAGCAAATCTGGCTGGGAGTTAGCACTGAATTCAGGCATGAGACAGTGAACAGGTAAGTACTCAGTGGCTTTTGTAGACCAGAGGAAGAAAAGAGTATTGTTGGACGTTGTTATTTTAGGGTATTGTGAACATTTCTTCGTCACAGTCCTATCAGAAATTTCACTTCTTAAGAGTTTCACAAAGGAAAATGTCTGAAACAGATAAGAAGACAGATAGGAAGCAGACAGATAGATAAAAGTAAACAGCAGCACAGATTAATAGTAACACGGCTCAGTGAAATTTAACCTGCTAAGCAGCTGGGAAAACCATGTGGTTTTAATGATGTTTGAAATAATCCCATTCCACACTGTCAATGCCTGTGTTCAGACATAGTAAAAGATCTGATAAAGAAGGAGGTAATGATTGTAACAAGAAAATCAAGAGTCAGAAATGCAGTTACCTGCGCTTGGCTTTATGACTATATGCAAATCGTTTGGTTCAAAATTTTAAAAGTTGAATACATAAACTAGGTTTCTCAGTTTGCAAACCCCTCTAAAATTCCCATTAGAATCAAATATCAATTTATAATTAAGTACATTTAAAATATAAGTTCTGCATTCAAGTTACGAATTTGGCACATAAATAATTGAAATCCAAAAAATTAGGAAGTCCTTACAGAGCTTTATAATTATTAGAAAATGAAAGGCCTTCTAGCATTCTGGCATGCAGAGTAAACAATGAAAAAATATTTGTATATAGCTTCTAATGAGTTTGTGCTAAGGCCCTTAGGTAAACAGAGAGTATATATAAACACAGTGAGTTTTAAATAAAGTTCTTGTTTCAGCTTTTAATTTCCCCACATCACTGAGTTTCAGTTAAATCAGAGAGCTAGGTCCTAGAAAATGGTAAGAGCAAATAGGGCACTTATCATCAAGATTCATAAAATCTGTATGTGCAACTTGCCCACTTAAACATTCTGACACTTTCTATTAATTTGCCTATGAAAACACAGACTTTCATTAATAACCAGTATTAGCTTTTAGCAATTCAACTTCTGTTTCTAACATTATCACTTTACAAGTGGCACAATAGCTGTTTCCTTGGTCATCCGTCATATTGATAGTATAATTAATTCAATTTAAATCACTATAGATTTAGATTTAAGCTTGATGAAAGCTATCATCGAACTTCTTTGACTTTACCCACTTCTTCCAGGTCAGAACTGATCAAGCCTTCTATGCTAATGCATTGTATTATGATGTCTCCAAGGGAATTAATGAGGCCCAATGGAGTAACTGTCACACATAAACAATACATTTTCTTGAAAACATAGTCATATCAAGACTGCAAGAGACATTTGAGCCCATTAGAAACACCATGACAAATAACAGTTAGAAAGCTGAAGCAAAGCTAACAGTATCTTGACTGTGACTGGTCCATATAAAACTTCCAAGTACAGATGTATGAACTGTATCCATGATACCAGGTAAGATTTAGATCTATTTTTTTTCTGAAAAAGAATATCCCTACAGGAGCTGAACCACCTTTGGTATGTGCAGGCTGATATGCTTTAATTTCCAAGAATGCATCTGTGTAGACCAGATGGTAAAAAGAATCACTTGCATGATCTGAAAACCATATGACATAATGCCTACAAATCAGATTTATTTCCTTGTGGTGCATTAGAGATACTAGCACCCACCATAAGAAGGGTCTTGCTGGGGAACCCAGACAGCAGAAGAAAGGTCAGAACTTCCTTTCATATCTGCTAATAATATATTTTATACTCAGTAGTATACGAACTTCAATTTAGAGTAGTACACAAATCTTTATCCCTCTGCCTATATTGGAAAGAATATATAAACTGCCTGGATGTGAAATGAGCTGGATCTTAAATCCAGGTATGAGGTAACCAATTTCAAAAAGCAGCACTTACCACTTTAAAGCATTTTTAACTCTATCAATCATCAGCTCACATGTTGTCATGGGCTGTACTCTGATTAAAGTTAATTTATAAATTGAGCAATCTGGAGCTAGGTCACAACTTGCAGAGGAAACCACCAGGAAAATCTCAGGTGTGAAAGGAAGTTATATTGAGGTTTGTTTCTTTTTTGAGTTGGACAGCCACTACTAGTGTACAGCATAAAAATATTTCTTCTGCTGAAATGCTGTATTTTAAATGGAAGCATGAACAAAGTGGAACTATGGAGACCTCTGTGAATACCAACACTTCTGTGGTATGTACAAAATATATATTAACCTTCCTGTATTTGGTAATGTCTCAGATAATTTAATGTTAATAAATTTTTTTATGAAATTAAATGAATTTCCTTTTTCTTCCCAAGGTTTCTGCAGAGCTTTTTGTTTACTCTGTTAGATTATCTGTCTTAATAGATACACAGAGCTCTGTGAACATGTATAAAATTTTCATTAAGCCCCCTTATGAGTGATTAAGTAATGCCTGTGAAATAAAAACCATTCCCAAATTCANTCTTTTTTCCTCTTTTTTCTCTTACCACTCCCTAGGGAAATCCTTTTTCCATCTCTTGGAGGTAATTACATGCAGTAAAAAGGTTGCTAGTGTTTGTAATGGAGTCATTGATGCTTTAAAATGAAAAACACTACTCCGTATCTGTTATATTACTTTTTAGTAGCTCTTACATGAAAACGTTATATAGGTTGGACTGTGATGAAAGCGAAAAGATAAAAAAAGGAAATATTATAGTGCTTCTGAAAGAAATGCACTCTTCATGAGAATAGTAACTTTTGTCTTTCTGAGCACAAGAAACATAGGTTTGGCTGAGTGGAGATGAGAACTTGTCATAATAACATTATTTTCATCAAGGCTGCAGAGAACTCACTGAAAAAGATTATAGTATGGGTGAAAATACGTCACTACTCTCTCAGAAGTCTGCAGAGAGTTAGCAAGAAACAGGAAAGCAGAATTGTTTGTTTCAGCATCCACTTATAACATGAGCAAAATACAGAGGGGAGGTTTTGAAATGGTTATCATCACCTATGCCAAAGATGCAACAGCAGAAGAGGCCAGCTATCAGAAAAAGTAGATTCACCTGGGCTGCAGAGTCAGAGAAACCTCCGAAGGCACTGACCTACCAACATATTTGTCTGACCAAAGCTGGTTGAGGACTGTGTCACAAAAATAAGCACCATGGATGGTACTCCTTGGAAGGCAAAGGAGAGAATAAGGATATTGCACCTCTAATACACAGCTCAGAGTAATGGTTTGGTGGACACAGTTTGAAACAAAATACTGACATATTTGAATCAGAGGTCTGGGGAATATTTCAGTCTCTGAAAAGCTTCGAAATGTCAACTCCTTGTCTTGGTTTGAAATTGGAACCAATGTTGAAATTCTGAAGTTTCCATGGGATAGAAGCTTCCTTTTCCAATGCATTCTAGTTCTGATCTTAATCTATCCTGGGGGGTTTAGGCAGATGAAGTCTTTTTCAAACCCTAAAAGTCTGGGAAGGAAGCCCTCACCAGGAAAGAAAATGGATTACTGCAACAAATTGTGCCTGGAAATGTTCTGAAGTAAGCAGTTTTCATACTCATTTCTATTACATTTTCAACTTCCTCCCCTTGAATCAGTGTAATGAAGCACAGACTCTCCACACTCAAATCTTTGGAGTTTCAAATTGCTGAAGTGCGGTCAGAGGTTTGAACTGCACATTGTTACTGAGCAGAATGTCAGAAGCAACCCAGTTAAGTTCCCTGACAACCTAATTCAAACACTGTTAAAATCAAGAACATGTACTTATAAATTTGATAAGCTTTGGATGAAGCTCTTATACATTTTTTAAGGTGCCTCTATGAAGCTCATTGCTATTGTGGTTAAATGCCCTTAAAGCAGTTCAGGTAGATTATGCAGAGCTCTGGAGGTCTCAGTATATGGAAGACGTCAGCCTTGTAGTACCAGAGTGAGGAAATCACGGGTGAGTATCAACTCCCTGCCCAGCTCTTCTTTACCACCCCTAAAGTGAGCTGATTTTTTATTCTCGTTATGAGTTTAGCAGTAAAAGTCTAGCAACAAAAAGCCAGAATAATAACAGCTAATCCCTAGCTGGCTGAGCCTATATTGTTTTCTGGCATAAGATACCAAGTTCTGCTCAGAGGTAAAGATTCCATATTATATTTTAGGCTGAAGTCTCATACTTCATGCTGAGTTTGATTCCCCCCTCCATACTCCCCCCTCCCTACTTTTACTCCACAGACAGCCCGTGAGTTGGCAAAACAGAAAAAGAGATACACATTAGCATGACTGATACACATAAATAAAAAAAACTTTTACAGGCTACTGCAAGAAAAAAAGATAGTCATCAGGTTAGCAGATCAATTGCTTGTGTATCGTTTAAAGGCATCAGGCTGTAAGTCCCACAACAGAGTTGGAACTTACTCATTGAGTGTGTGCACAAGTGTTTCGTGTGCATGTGTTCCCCTTGTGGACTTGAACTCTGGCTCAGTTTAGTAATTTTTCCAGAAATAAAACGGGACCAGCAATGTCAGGTTCTGCTCCAGCCCTGCTAGCCTGGAAATGCCCTGAAGTAAAAAGTTTTCATAATAATTTCTATTCAGTATTAAGAAACCCTGGGCAGGAAATAGTGTAATAAAGCAAGCTTGCAAATCTAGCCAGTTATAAATAAATCTGTTTTTCAAAGGGCATGTCTGCAGTTCAAAGAGAACAAGTTCTGACAATCTGAGAAAAACAAAGTTTCCCTTCACATAGATACTGATGTGGAACGCAGTCTGATTGTCACTGCTCAGCTGAAGAAAAGTTTGGATCAGATCCATTATTTCAACTGGGTTCAAAATCCTGTTTTACAATCAGGGTGAAGAGCTGGTCTACTCTTTAAATGACTGTGGAGAGAACAAGCTTGAGCCTGTACAGCAAACTAGATCTGGGCGGGTGTCTGTAACACAGGGACACTCACAGTCCCTGCAAAAGTGGTGTCTGCCCTTCAGACCACCAACACCTTGAGATGACAGTTTGTAGCCCCAGTGTTTTCCTGGCACAGTCTGCTGACATTACCCTGTGACAGGCAGTCTTACCCAGCACCAGTCACTATGCAGGATTCTCACAGGTTCCCATGAATTTAGGTGTAAGTATAGCACAATCCAACTATAATTGAATACTAAGATGATTTTCACAATGGCAAGACAATTTGCAACTGTGCTGGTGACAGCAGACCCAGGGACATGTGCAATCAATGTACTTGTATGGCACTTGAGCCAAACATATCTTGCAACTGTTCAGGCAGTGTAAACAAACTTCAATTATTGATCAGTAATTATTAAATACAATCACTGGAGTGACTAAGACACACCTTCCAACATGGGAAATGTGCACAGTTCTTTGTCAGTGCTTTTGCCTTACCTACCACTTATCCACTGGAACTAATTTGCAGATCCTGCTTGGTATGCATCCCATCAGCACTGCATTCTAGGCTAGCCAGAGCTCTCTGTTATTACTGTTTTTAAACCAAGACTCTTTTGTGCATTACTGAAATGCTTGCTTTTCTCCAAAAGGATCATACCTTTGGATATCTGGATAGTTTAGATAGGGGAAAGATATGTCAGTTTTTGAAGATCAACATACTACACCAGAAGGTGATCACAAAGGCCATTATAAGGCAAAATTCATCAAGGCAGCTCTCTCTCAACTTCCTTGTAGCAATGCGCTTGAGAAACCAAGAGTAAATTCAAAGACATTTGTTCTCCTAGACCATGAAACACTAACTTGTAAAGGCATTTAACTGGCACTTGTGACACATTACATCTGACTATGATCCTTTGTCAGCTCTGGTGACTTCATGACACACTTGAAACTGTTACTCATACCTCTCCTCTGTTGAGTGCACAGGCTTCTTTTGTTGGTAGGAGTCTGTCCTCTGTCGGCTGGATCAATGAGGATCCAGCTGCAGCACTTTGCTACTAACAGTGCCAGCACAGACTTTCTGGTGCTTCAGGCAATCACATAATCTGTGTTAGCAAGGAACAGACATCACTCACAATTCAAATACTTGAGAGAGACTACATGTCCCCAAGCCACTGATGAAACTGCTTAAGTCTATATGGTATTCCAGCCTGCTGCACAGTGTGTAAAAGGAGTGCATTCAGGCTCTCTGAGAAGGTATCAAGAAGGAAATTAACTAAAACACCTGCAAGCCACCCTGTCCTGGGTCTTCACAGTAACTGGAATTCTTGCCAAGGCCTTCAGTGAGAACCACAGTCCTGTTTTGCTGGGGATTTTCAAAACTGCACCTTGCCATTTTCATACAGCACTAAGCCCCCTGCACCACCCTACACAACTCAGACTTTCAGGTGTGCTAAGGAAATACATGGATAAAGGTGACTTCCGGGTAACAGAGAACTCTCAGAAGTCTCTAAGCTGCTCTTCTGAAATTTTTTTTTTTGTTTTGTTAAGCCTCCAAATGACAATGTTTCTTTCTCCCTCCCTCCCATGCCAGCAAATGGAGGTGCTCTGAGTACTGCTGGTCAAAGACACATGCACAATAGCCAAGTTGGTCTGCTCGAGAGTAACAGCACATATTGTTTCTGCTGAAAGGCTAGAGCAAAGTATCTCTGTCATAAACGGTAAAACTGAGCAGGGTAGTGGAGTTCTAATAATGCAAATGAAAATTATTTCACACACAGACACACACACACAAACACTTCCTTGCCACTCAGTGCCACAAAAATGTTGTTACCTAGCATGATGAAAACAATTTAAGCATTTGGCTATTACGCTTATGAATCATTAGGTTCTCCACCCCACTCCTTTCTGTGTGCTGGAAAGATGTCATGCTGGCAGAAAAGCTACTACTTTCATCTCAGAAAGACTGATACTCATCAACAAGAAAATAAAATTAAGCTTCACTCCCCACAGAACATGACATAGATGAGGATAGAGAGTAATAGACAAAACATTCAAACAACAGTTCAGCTGTTCAACTTGACACATTTCAAAAGCACCTGACCTTAAGAAACAAAGAAATCAGTACTTTCTGAAGTATTAGCTCTGTAGAAGACAGGCATGTTTCAAAAAAAAAAAAAAANAATGACTAAAACTTATGTTAAAAAAAAAAAAAAAAAAAAAGGAATTAATTTGACCATTTAGGCCTAGGAGCTTGATGCAGACATCAGAAACTTTAAAACCTTTATAATCATAACATCAAAAGGCCTGTCTAAACTGAAAGACAACTTAGAAGTGATCCTGTTAAAATGCCTTCTAGATGTCTGAGGAAAAACAAACACCCTCCCGCCTAAATAATGCACTTATTACACCTTTTGCATTTTTATTCTGGTATTTCTCAACCTCAGGAAAAAACCTGAACCAGAAATAGCCACACTACATGAGACTAAAATCCCAGCACCACATAAATATCTAGACTTTTTTTCCCCAAATGCTTTTTTTATTTTCTTGGGTTTTTTGTTTTTGCTTTTTGTAACCCAACTGCTGTCATAGTCTTGACAGAAAAAAAGACTATTACTGGAAGCTGCCATGGGGGATTGAATACCTTTAAAAATTAACACAGGTTGGTGGAAACACAAATGGTGCCTGTTTGTAGAGAATTAATGAAACAAAGTCCATTCATTTCTCTACTTCATCATCAAAAACGCAAATGACAGGCACTTTCAGGACTCTTGTGTGAATGTAAGACAGGAACACAGGTAAAAATTTCCTCTGCAAGTTACTGTCTCTCAGTGTTTTCACAGTTAGGTAACATGTCAAAGTAAAGTGTAGAAAAACACGATCTTGTCAAAAGCAGTACATGATCCCCAGTGTTACCAGCACTAAGGATGATGAGAACAGTATCTAATATTAGAGCAATGAATGTTGTAGGCCATTTTCTTCCAGGGTTTCACAGACTCCTGGCCTTCTTCTCTCTCAAAACTGGAGTTGACTTGGAAGGTCTGAAGAACGCATGCAAAGAAATCAGATCCCAAGCTAAGGAATGACTAGGAGCAGCCATGGGCCCAGGCACAAATTCCTGCTGCTGTGCCCCAAGTGCATCCCATATGGTTGATGCCCTGAGGCAGTTTAATTAGCTTTCAAGAGTGTCTGAAGTGACCATCTAACTTTTTTTTAACCTGTCTCAAACAGGTTTACTGTGCCAAGGAGCACAATATCCACACAGCAGACACATGGCTTTAAGTGACAGTGTTATCCTCATTAGCTCTGTATTTTGGGCTGAACTGGAAACTGGGAAGGATGCATGCAGCAACACTTTGTTCATGGGAGGGAGAAAGATAAACTCTCCATCCTTAAGTCATGATAAACAGGAAATACAGTGCAGTTATCTATTTAAAGTAGAGCAGATTTTTTCAGTCCTCTGACATACACCAGTCATTGTAGTCTCTGGCTCTGATGAAAAATACCAGAAGCACACGCACACATATATAGCCATTTAGGTATTGGTGTAAATAGAACTGGTGGAGAACAGAATCATGGAGTAATTTGGGTTGGAAGGGACCTTTAAAGGTCATGCGTTTCTGTGGCTGAAGGTCACCTAGTTAAACCCCACTGCTATGGGCAGGACCCAGAATCAATAAAAGACCACCAAGATCATCAAGTCCAACTTTTCACCAACTAGAGTTAACTAAAGAAACTAATCCTGTTAGCTGACTTGAATTCACTGTGCGGTTTGGCATAAAAAAATGTTAGGAATCAATAAATCAGAAATTTTTAAGCTACCTATACTAGTATTTGGAAGTACATCTGCAAAGAACAGTTTAATACTATCATAAAAAATAAACATTAAGATAAGCATTTCTGAGATGCAGTTCTCTTTAACCAACAACCTGTAAAATTAAAAGAATGGAATGGACAAAGATGGGCCATATTGTGAGAAGAAACAAACGGCTGTTTTCAATCCTAAACATAATTTTTATTGTACCAAACTTTCTTCACAGCCTTCTTAGAAATTACCAGCTTTTTAATCATTGGCTTCAATCTTGGGAATAGAGTTATAATATAATTCCTTCTGTTATGCCACCATATATATGAAATAATTTTATAGTCTTTAATAAAACCACACCTATAATAGCAATAATAATGATATTCACGCAATTAGGATTAGATTTGGTTTGTCAACAGAAGACCAGCTAATTTTTTTCAAATTCTACATTGAAAGCAGAAAGCAAAAGTAGACCTCTTTTATCTTACTTCTTCAGAGACATTTAAAGGATTCAATGTCATATACTCCTGCATATACAAGAAACTAGTGAAGGACTCCTGTTGTCCTGAGCTATGGCTGGATAGCTATGGCTATCTAGCAACATGCAGATTTTGGCGTAAGTACTGGAGATAGAAGAATCCTTGGATAATTGTTGATCACCCATCTGAGGAAGCAAAGACTGAGTTTATTTTTCTTCCTTGTCAGACTTAGAAAAGAAACATTTGTGGAATTCACACAAGCAGAAGACAAAAACTGAAAGGGAACCAAATAGGAAGATGATAATGGTAAGAAAAAGTGAAAGGGATAAAGAAAATAGAAAAAGTCAAAAATGGAAATGGAATATTTCCCCTGCAGTAGAAACAGAGAGAAATCAAAGATTTTTCTTGATTGTGCCAGGAAAACAGAAAGGAGATTTTATTTTCATCAGTAAAAATCCCAGTAGATTGCATTGGTTATTGGTTGTTTTGTGACACAAGCCTTTCAGAGCATGAAGGGACATGAACCTCTATCCAGTGCTGCAATCTGACCAGCATTTGTCTAGAACCTGAAGTGTGAAAGAGTGAGGGAACAAAGAGCTGCACTAAGAGGTGGCTGCTTTAGTGAACAAGCAAGGGAGAACACACAGTTAGAAGTCTGGCAGGCAGTGATGGGGACATGTCAGAAAAGGTCACAGCCCACAGCCATGTGACATCATGAGGTGAAAGAGGATAAAAAATGTCTTGTGGCAGAGACCTGAATGATACAGTTACCCATAGAAAGGAATCAGCTACCACATAACTTCTGTAAATAAAAGTTAAATATCTTTTTAAGAATCTCTAACCATACTCTTCGCTGAACCAAAGATTCAGGGATGCAGCTTGTTCTACACAGAAAACTGGCTTTGCTTGCCCTGCATACAAACAGAATCCTCTTCTGACTTTAAGTAATAGGTGGCCAGTACATGAAACAAAGACTTCAGCTCAAAAACTATTTAAACAAAAACTCATAAATATGCCAGTAAGGTGCTGGTAAATTTTAAACCTCCAAACAAAAATGAAGGGATAAATATGAGAGAGGGATCTTCTAATTTCCAAATACTGCATCTTTTTAACAAATGCAGAGTGAAATTTTTAACAAATGAGAGTGAAAACCAACACTTTTAAATCAGGAATGAGTAATGAGGAACACAGACAGCAATACAACTAACCCTTCATTTCTGCCTTAAGAATAGCTTGTGAGCACACAATAGGCCATGGGCTGACCCAAATCTTGCATACTAAGAAATACATCCCTGTGATTACTTAAGAAAATTGACACAGTTGTTTGAACCACTGGGGAAAATGCTCTATGTTTACATAAGCATACACTGACCTTAACTCTTACTATTCTTGTACAGACCATAATTGAATAGACATAATTACATGTTTCATAAAATGTTCTGTCTGAATGACATTCAGTTCCTCTTTGTTGCAGTAACACTTGGATCAATGTAAGCCAGTAAGACGGTAAACTTACTGTGGCTTTCAGTAGTTTTGGTCTGAGCAATTCAGAAAATATATCTCTTCATCTCCAATATAGTGCAATTTATTGCAAAGAACCTTTTATCATAGAATCATAGAATATGCTGAGTTGGAAGGGACCCAACAGCATCATCGAGTTGAACTGCTGGCCCCGCACAGGTCACCCCAAGAGTCACACGTGCCTGAGAATCATCCAAATGCTTCTTGAACTCTGACAGGCTTGGTGCTGTGACCACTTTCCCATACAGCCTGTTCAGTGCTAAGCCACATCCTGGTGAAAAACCTTTTCCTGACATCCAACCTAAACCCTCTCTGACAGCTTCATGCTGTTTCCTTGAGTTCTGTCACTGGGCACTACAGAGAAGAGATCAGTACCTGCCCCTCCTCTGCCCCTCATGAGGAAGTTGTAACTGCAGTGAGGTCTCCCCTCAGTCTCCTCTTCTCCAGGCTGAACAGACCAGGTGGTCTCAGCTGTTCCTCATACGGCTTCCCCTCAAAGCTCTCCACCATCTTCATTGTCCTCAAAGAGCTTAATACCTTTCTTATAATGCGGTGCCCCAAACTGCCCACAATATTCAAGGTGAGGCCACACCAGTGCAGAGCAGAGTGGGACACATTATTACAGGCATCTGCTGCACTGTCCCAAATCTTGCTGATTGCCCCAAATGTTGCTGAACTCCTAGGATCATTATGAACTCTCACAAACTACTGAGAATTGTAATTGTTATGTTTACAGTATGTCGACCTTTATAGCTAAGTGGTAGCTTGCAGCTACTACTGCAAATTAATAGAAATAATTTCTAAAATTGTATTTCTTCTCTGAAGTTCACATGCATTCACTGTACTTACAGAAGTAAGTTTATTCACATAACTGTTACAGAGGAAGAATTCTCCACTTTTTCTTCCATAACACTGCAGTTTCCCATTCTTTTTAAAGAACCTTTATAGAAGGCAATGGAAAACCATTGCTTTTAAAGAGGGTTCACCATTAATTACAGCAAATTCCATGCAGTTTACCTTTCTGGACTGCTTATGTAGTATTAGCTATTGTTGTGATAGACAGTAAAGCAGTTGCTGTCCTAAAGCATACAGTTAGGGCAAACCTAGTTATGAACTTTCTAATGCAGTACCTCTACTGTCAGAAAGATATGACTGGCTCACAGGGATACACTGAGACAAGAATACCTTGAATTGCTTTAAATTTAACAAGCTCCAAAATACAAAATTTTTCACTGTGAAGAATACAGCATGAGCATTTAGATTTGTTTTTTGTTTTGCTCATCCTAAAGAATGTTGAAGCAATTGTAGATGTATGGCAAAAGTTGACAAAGAACCTGAGTGCTGAAGAACATAGAAAATACAAAGTCATGTTTATGCATGTTTATGCATGTTTACCCTTTTACAGTATATAAGAAAAGGGTTAGTCGAACTGAAATTCTTCAGGGACACTAGTGCTAATAGATTTGTCTGTTCTCAAGCTTCAGAGATAACTAAGAAATAATATCAGTTATAAAAGTGTAGATACCGTCAGCCTTCCAAGAAATAAGAATTGTCATGAGAAGGCAAAAGAGTTTTTTCAGTAGTGAGTGATGATGAACTCTGTTCTAAGGAGAGGTTTTATTGAGAAAAGTATGCTTCAATTGGATCAACACAGAAAAGAAACAGGGAGGAAAGCTTCTAAAGCAACATGAAGTGGCTGAAAATTCACTAGAAAGCCAACAACACATCAAGTTTACACAGTTTTGAAGGAGACTAGGCACTGGAATATGAATTTACACTCAACTATTTTCAAGATTTAGGTGTGTTCAGTACTTAATAGAGATGGTGTGGAAGTCCTCCCCTCCATCACCCTGCAGCATACATGTAGTACAGAAGACTAAAGTCTGATGTATATAGGTTCAAAAGAGTAGCCACGTATAAAGACAAGCACAAAGGTAATATAAAAATAAATGAGGATGCAAATAAATTGGTTGAATGACCAACAGATCACCACGCACTATGAAGTGAAGGGTTAAAAAGTACTCATTTCTCACTTTTAACAAATGGGGAAACTGAGGTCAAAGGAGATGTAGCAGCTTGCTTAGTCTTATAGGAGGAATGTCAGTTTTTTTCAATTTAGCACCCCATCTACTGCCATGTGATTTGTGACTTACAGGGAGCAATAATCCTCAATGAAAACATAATTTGATAGACTTGGAAAACTTTGGTGTCTGCAGATTAAATGCTACAACATTAGTTTCTTCTGATGCTTCAAGTCAGATCTGCTACCTCAGCTAGCTGTACAAACCAGTTCAAAAACTGATCATACAATCATTTAAAAGAACACTAAGTAAACAACATAAAATGAGAAAATAACTTTTGGATTTGTACACCTTTTCAGAAAAAAAAAAAAAAAAAAAGGTACAAATAATCAGTTTAAGAGAATGAAAACTGAATATTAAAACAAAGACCCCAAAATGCCACAAATATGGAGGAGGAGAGGGAGTGAGCATGTGAGAGAGATCTGAGGAGAGGAGTCATGAAGAAAGGCATTAGGGGTAGGGCTTCTCTCCTTACTTGGCACAAGCCACTGATGCACATGTCCAGGGATTCAGTGTAGCACCGGGTCCCATCCAGAACCTTTGGTGCCAGCTCCACAACCAGAGCTGTTCCTCTGGCCTGGCACTTCAGCGAGCATGGGTTGTCTGGATCATTGGATACAGGAAGCCACTCATAAAACTGTCCCTGATACTTGACGTCATTGTGAGCAGAGCACTGCTGGGCACGAAAATCACCTGCTTCTGGTGGACAGTCCTACAGAAAAGAAAGAGGAGAAGGTCAGCAAGTCTATTCAGGACAGGCACTTGGAGCATCATGCAGCAAGCTGGATTCCACTGCTGCCAGATGTAGAGATTTTCGGTTTAGACAGACGAGTGATTGAAATAGCTACAGCTACACATAATTCAATTGGATAATTATATTTTTCTTCTTTCTGCAAAAGTATTGAAATAACATCAACCATGTGTCAATGGGAAATAAGAAATGCACTGCACATATCTGTCCACAGGACAGTGGATAAGCAAAAGAGGGTCACGATGCTCTTGATGGATCTCATTCCACTTGTGCACATATGTGGAGAAATGTGTGTACACAGCCACTGTCTTTTTGCCAGATTTTCCTCTTTGTTGTACAGAAAGAAAAAAGAACTACATGATTTAACTGTTTCTTTATCTAAGCTCTCCTCACTAGTTTTTTTCTTTTTGCCTTGGTGACCTAAATCTGTTGGTACAGTGACAAGACAAATTTTCTATATATTTGCATTACTTTAACCTAAGATTTCACAACTCACATAATTAAGGACTTACTATTATTTTACTAAGAAGACCTTAGAAAACTCCCCTTTTTAATCTTTTTGGAGATTTGTAAGAGATATAAACCCTAACTTCGAACCCAGAATACCTGATATAGAACTCAAAGACCACTGATACTATTTAAAGTCCATTGTAACTGCGTATGTGAGGCTTTTCTTACCCACATACACTTTCTTGTTATCATTTAGCACTGAAAACATGAGACAGGTTCTCAAAAGATGAAGAAGAGTTTCAAAATCATGAGTTTTCAGGCAAAATAAACATGATTTCTTTTTATTTCCTTTTGAGTTTTTGATCCTTGAAGAATGATCTTTCAAATTTTCCAGTGCAAGCAACCACATAGACTAGAAATTCACCATTTTTTTTTAGAAGTAACATGCATTTCTCATGTAATTACAGGAATACAGGAGTTAAGCTTTAGGAAAAACATTAACCATAAGAATTGAGACAAAAAAAGCACAAACATTGGTAATATGACTGCCACATCTGTTTGTCAAATCTTTTCCTACACCTTCACTCAGTAACACTTTTCTGCTCCTTTTAAAAAGGGCAGATTGTTACAGCTTTAGATATGAAAGACATAGAGGCTGTGTGCCACTTTGTGACACTAAAGCATCATTTTTTAATTATTAAAATCTAAAATAAAATCTGTCTTAAAAACAAGTCTCCTCTCTGAGAAAGTTGGCAGGATCTTGGCTATAAATTGGTTATTTGTAAGCCCATGGCTTAAACACAAGTTTAGCCATTCTGGCCTCTTATTCACTGTTGCAATGTGGTTATGGACATTTTGTTTGAATATTGAATAACCTTGGATCACACCCAACCAAACATTTCTTGTTGTGAACCATACACACATACAAGGCATGGCCTTAGCCAAAAATTGTCATCCCCTTTGCTTTGCACCATGTGAGCAAATTTTCAATTAATTGACTTTGTATTTGAGTGTAATGCAGCCCAAAATTAAAGGGTTGAACTCCAGTAAAGAGTTCTGGTATCTAAGCTGTGGTAAGTTCAGTTAAATGGGAAGGATTTTTGGTGAATTTTTTCATACCACCGAGTAATTTGGAATGTAGGGGACCTTTCTCAGTCCGAGCTGGACTGGGGAGGACTGTTCCCAACATTTCAGAAAGGTGGGTCCTTGAAGTGAAGCTTCCTGGTAACTCAGGAGACAGGAGATAAAAAGGCAGGCGCGAGCCTAAACTCTCTCAGTACCTGGTTTTTGCTCACTGGAGCACTGCAGACTCCTGAAGCCTTTTCCCATGGACTGCCCCAGATGCATTTTGCATCTGACCAAGGTCACCCCGGCCCCAGATGAGCTGTCCCAGTGAAACCAGCCACCATCACTAAGTTAGGGGTGCCCCTCTCAGGAGCTGGAGAAAGCGCTGCCACAACACGGCCTGAGCCCATCAGGCCCCAACACCTTGCCTGGTCAGCCCAGTCCCACCACTGTCACTCCACATGGTTTGCTGTGTTGGAACCCACGTCATCACTTTGGCAGCACAGGACTTCCCATCAAAGAAATACCCTTCCAGGCTTTGTTTTAACCTAGGCAGGAGGGGGACAGCTAGGTAATATTTTCTGCTATTGTTTTTTGTTTCTTTCCAGTTTTAGTAAAGTTGTTATTTTTCCATTTTCATTCAGACTCCTCATAATTTTTACCTTGTCTATACTTGGGCAGAGGGAAATATATTAAAAAGGAGAGTTCACTTCATTAGAGGTCTAACCTCCTAAACACATTATCATTAAATCAAGGCATAAGGCAGTAGTATCCCTGTTACCAAAGGTTCAATGGATTAAGGTATAAGAGGAAAAAATGATTTTGAGTTAAATCTACCTCTACAAAAATATGTATCAAAGAGAAATAACCCAGAGATCATTCTTCCTTTTTGAAAGTGGAAGTTGGAAGGTCAGCCTTGTAACTGGTATTTTACTGTTGGAAGACTTACACAGCAGACAGTTTTTCTATCAATATATTATGGATGATTAAAGAAAAAGTAAAATATTGGAAGTATTTGAGTTTGATTTTAAAATCTTTAGAAAAACTGAAAGGCAATCAGGCCTTTTTTGTGATGTGGGCAAACTTTTGACACAGGACAAATTTTGGACAGTGAAGGGAGCAAACAAGTATGCAGGAAATTCATTATTCCTCTATAGCTGTGTAATTAGAGAAAAAGTGGTCTTTATGTTCTGCTCTTATACAGAGGATGGGTAACAAGACAGTTATAGCTTGACCTAAGATCTGGTTTAGCTCAATTTTTCAAACAGAGGAACGAAGAACACTGTGGCTTTATTTCCTGCCACAAAATCTTCTCTTGCATACCCTTCCCTGAATTTTTCTGTCCATAAATGAGTACAATCAGGTCTATTGGCTTGGCTTAGGCTTGTTGCAGAGATCCAAGCCAATTTTCTTGTTTGGTTCAAGCTTGGCTCTACCTTCAGAACTTTTTGGCTTGCAACAGCTTTATTTTTACAAAGAGAGAAAGGCCCAATAAAGAACACATACAGAGTTTATAATCCTGCTTTGTACAGTACTCAATACCATGTTGTGTTGAATTTTACTTTTAAATCAAAGAAATAAAAATGTACAGTCAACATAACAAGCTTTCAGGATACGGCAGGTGACCAGGACCGATGTTAAACACTTCCAGTCTTTGACATTGTGATCAAAATAAACCAACCTATTTAAATAGCAGAGCTTNAACAAATCAAAGAATACACGCAAGCAGTCAGAAACACAGACATGCATATTTATCTTGGCATGCAGATGTGAAAAAGGATTACAGCCTGGCACACTACTTTTCTCCTGCTGAAATCCTGAATCCTAAATCTATCTGAAGGCCTTGAAGCTCCCTTTTCCTCAGGAAGGATCTTTCCTTCTAGTTAAGAAAGCACATGTCCTTGCATCTACATGCATAACCCATATAGTATTTTTTATACCAAAATAGACAGTTTTAAGAAAATGAATTGTCTGAATAGTATCAATATTTAGAAATAGATCATTAAGACTAAAAAAAGTAGAAACTGTACAGAACTTTGCATATATTGTTAATCTCTTGTCCTTTTCATTTTTTGGTGTGTACTGTATGTCAGTGGAGATCAGAGCCTTTTCATGCTTGGCTTTTGTGCAATCATATAATGAAAGACACATATAAACTCAGAGCCTATAAATAAGTATTCTAGATGCTGAAACAGAAGATAATGCAATGTTTTGTTGAGTATTCATTCAAAGTGTAAATTGCTCTTTTATTCTAAACACTTTGCACACCTTTAGACAAGGCTGTTGCCTGCTTTGAGGTAGTCTTCCTGAGAGAAACTACATACTCTAACTCCACAAAGTCTTTTCTCCTTTAAAAAAAGAAAAAAAAATCATGCTGCTCTTGATATGTGCATGGTGCTTTAGTGGGAAGGGATCCAATACATTTGCCAGCTATCACTGCTTCATTGGCCTGAGGCAGGTTACATGTTCCTCCAGCTGAGGGCTTGATTCTAGAAGCTATGTCACAGTGTGCAGCTTGTCTGTCTGCACAACTGATTGACAAACACTTTGAGACAGATGGAAGTCATGGGCCAAGTCACTGTAGTGGTGAACCAAGGTAGTGCATCTATGCATGGGTTATGTAGTTCTGTGAAGTATTTTGCTAACCGCATCTGCATGGCTTGTGTTTGGCTTGGAGCATGTGGCAGCACTGGTATCTGGTCACAGAAGTACTACAGTGCTGCTTCAGGTTACTCCAGTTTTGGTGCTCTATGCAAATCTTAACTGTTTTGTTTTCTTTTGGAAATTATCTGTGGGCCCCTGTAGATATGAGGAACTGCTGCCATTGCACTCCCTTAAAGAATCAAAAAGAACTAACAAACTTGAAAGTCTCCTCTAAGTCTATTTATCTTCAAGTTTCCTATTCATTAAGACTTTTTAGGGGTGAAAAATTCCAGTGAATAGGAAGCAACTGTTACGCCTTTAACTCTGTGAGTCCTCGATGGCTCTTTCATGACCTCCAGCTTGTGAAGGCTCACAAGATATTGCTGAAACACTGAGCCTGTGCTGGATACCTATAATCTCTATTCATCCTGTTAGATCAAGATTTCATCTACAGCAATGAAAATATGTAGAATTTTAAAGGTGATCAGAAACCTTTTTGATGTATGAAACTTATTTCAAAATACACACAGGAGTTTCATCCTCACCTCTTAGGCACCTAGTGCTGCTCATATTATTATGGTTTCATTTTCTTTCTCACATCCAATTTTTCTTTTTTTTTTTTTTTTTTTTTTTTNTTTTTTTTTTTTTTTAACTTGACCTCCTATTTTACCCTATATTTAAATCATAAGGTCCATGGAGTTTTGCCAGGTTTGAATCCCATTCAAAACAATTTGTATTAATCAACAATCCAGTGGAAAAGATAAGATGAATCCCAGATGTCCCTTGATGGTGATAGGTAGATTTGATTTCATAGGACAAAAGGGGGTCAGGCTTTTTAAAGTTTACTTAGTGGGTGAAATGTAGAAGATTGTATCTTAGCTGCAATAGGTGGAAACAGTCAAGGAACTTTAAAACAGTTTACAATATATGTGCTTGTATATTTTCAGAGGCCAAGAATGATTTACTATACCTGGAGCATTTCCCCTGTGCAAAAAATGACTAACAACTGGACACTGTGCAGCATCTGACAGAACAGCTTATTGAACCAGTTCCATGGAGTACTCGTAGTGTTTCAGCTGCACCAATTTCCCTACTGAGAGAGAAAGCCTGAGGTCCTCAAGCAGGGGCTTGTTTAAGACTAAGTAAGAACTTTAGATAAAAGTACAGAGACTTAGAAGATCTAGGGATTTAACAGAAACTCCACTTAGCCTTGAAGCCTCGCTGAATGCCCAGCTTGAACACATATTCTTGCAGTCAGAATGAATTTAGGAATACCTCAGAATCATACTTAACTGCTTAGATTGAGAGTGTCTCATACTATAGCTTTCTCTGACAACAGTGAGACATTGCAGCATCTCTCAGAGAGAAGCATGAGAAAAATAACAGGAATAAATGGGGAAATAGCTGCATATGTTCTACTCCGTGTTAAATAAAATAAGGTAGAGATGAGGGCTAAAGTCATCAGTGAAGTATAAATGCAAACTTCCATTAATATTTTTCATTAGAAGTATTTATAAAATACATTTCTTCCCAAAATGTGCCTTTTTTTGAAGTATGTTCCCATTTTGGCAAATAATGCAATATGCCAACTTTTAATGTAATTTTAATATTTTTTTGTTCATCGTTTTTAAATAGTAAAGCGAAGTGTTTATATTAGATGTAGTAACCTTTATTTCAGCTTGAAAAACTTCCAAATATTTCAGTCAGAAAGTAATACTAGTACATAATATTAGAGCATACTTTCCTAAAGGCATCAAGGGTGCCATATTACCAGATGAAAATAAGCTGTTCAAACTAAAAATCATAATAATAATTATCAGAAATACCAAATTTAAATCTATGAATTACCCAGATTCTTAAATAGTAATGAAATGTCGCTGTAACAGAAGCAATTCAAGTTGTTTGGTGTACAAAGGCTTTTTATAACTTCACATTGAAAGGCAGCAACCGTTGGGTTTTTGGGGTTTTTGTTTGTTTGGTTGTTGTTTTGGGTTTTAGGTTTGTTATGGGTTTTGTTGTTTTCTTTGGTTTTTTGTTTTTTTTCTATTTTTCAATTGTCAGAGATTCACAGTTCTGCTTGCTAAGAAGATAGCAAACCCAGAAGTCCAAGCTTCTATCATTTGCAAGATAATATAAGTACTTATTTCCAAGTATGAAGAAACAATTTTGAGATGACACACAGAGGTTTTAAAATGCACTCAATCAGAAATAAGATGGTAGTTATTATTAAAATCCAGCAGTTTGAAGACCAGACTGTAGTCACAGTAAATGGTCAGTTTTGAAGAATTTTCACTTAA
>VXBX01009774.1:0-12716 GCA_013400415.1 Scytalopus superciliaris | reverse complement strand
CTGTGATCTTTTTCTCTTTTCCCCCCTCAAAAAAAAAAAAAAAAAAAGGTAAAAAAAGAAAAGGGAAGGAAAAGCTTCCCATCAAATGAGACCAGAAAATGTTCTCATAATTACAGATTTCACTAATCCCACATTATAGGAAACACTTCATAAAGTGATCTAATTTGCCTTATTTAGTAGTGTCAGGATAGAGCAGGTTGCATTTCTATAACTGCACAATAATTGCAGTAATATATGTTAGCTTCTATTTAATAGTGAAACAATCCAAAACCTAGAATAATTGTTCCATTTTAATTTTCACTCAGAAACTGTAAAGGACTTTTTATCAATGTTAGATGTGAAAGATGTCAGAATCTCTGTCAATCAAAGCCCTGAGGCAGATGAGTCTGTGCCTGCAGCCTGAAAATGGGGGTCACAACCACGTGGTTGGACAACAACCTAAATTCAGTTGTGAAGTAGCAATAGTAGACAATATTTTGGTATCAAAGTTATATAGATGAAACTTTAAGTGGTATTTTTTTCAATATGTAGTATTTTATGTATCCCATTTTCAATGCTAGTCAGAATTGTTTTAACACTTCCTTATTCTCTTATTTATCTTCAAACAAATGTGAATGACATGTATCTATTTCATGGTCTGACAGACACCAAACCATTTGATACTTGATTTGTGAACTTTATTGAATATGTGCAATCAAAATGAGAAAATATTACTTCTCAGTGAAAAAAAGAATCCAAATTGTTTTGGGCTTTTTCTGTCTCATGAAAAATACACGTCATAATTTTATTTTTTTTTTTGCTAATTTAGGTAATTTTCAAAACCTAACTTTCAAAGATACATCTTGATTGCTATTTAGCTAGCCCTAGGATGGCTCAGACTCATCTGGAGCTGATCAGAGCATCAAGGCAAGGTGCCACAGATTGCAAGAGGAAGACAACATTCTGATCTGAAGGCATTTCAGACAAGGCAGAAGAGCTTTCCACAGACCTGTGTAATTTCAGATAATATCCACAGTTATGAGGTTTATTCAGAACAAATGAAGCCTCCTATTCTTCTGATGGTCTGCCATCTCCCTCAATTGCCTCATGAAGCTGTGTATGTGTTTATTTTAACAACAATTGTTAAAACATGAAGCCTTGCTGGAGGCAGGAAAATCAAAAGGGAAATACCTATGTAAAAAATAGAGGGTAAAGAGAGAGAAAGAGGGAGAGCGAAGGGATGGAAGGGGAGGAAGGGGTAGTCAAAACATGCAAAGGCTAATTGGTTTCTCTGTAGAAGCCCAACAGTTGGTAGTTTGGCCCTCAAGAAAAACAGACGTGATCTACCATTCTCCTCTCTACACTTTTTGATCAGCAGTACTGCATGGCAGTTCATGATGGAGAGCAGACAAGTGACGAGTTTCTCTGTCCTGAGCTTCATAATCAATTTAAAAAAAAAAAAAAGACAGGAAATCTGAAGGGTAAAACACTTTAGAATGATAAAATGATAAAAACAATTATCTCTTCACACAATATATGATCTTGGGGATTCACTTTCAAGTGAGCTGAGGAAAAAAAACTAGTAACATTTAAATGGTCTCTGACCTTTTGTGTAAGTAACAATAATAAGTGATAAAGAGTTAATGCAATCAAAGAGCATGAAAATTGTCATCCTTTGAGGTGTAGCACATTATTTAATTCCTAATTAATTTTTTTTTTTAATTTTCCCAGGGCTTATTCTGTCTCTGAAGTGACCCAGTGCTGCTTACTATCAGCATGGGATACCAGGACACACAATTGACTTGGGCTGGCAACTCCCATCTGCTTATGTGACTCGTATATTTATTTATATGGCTATCTTAATGTCCTTGGCATAATCAGAACCAGTTGTTCTATCGAAAGGTATTGTTAAACAGCCCCCACTCTGAAATTTTTGCCATTTAAGTCACTAGAAAATAGAATTTCTCACTAACACTTTTCATTCTTCAATTACAGCTGTGAAGGCCTAACACAAAACATGTTCCCAAAACGAACAACACAAGCACTAACATAACTTTGGCAAACAAAAGCTGGAAAGAAAATTGGATTCCTTTATTTAGCTATATATACTAATAGTGTTTACAATGGGCAATTAGTCTTCGCAATTCTTGAAAGCAGATGCACTGGGCTCTCCCTATTCATGTCATGCTCTGAAAGTCACCTCATACTGAACTAAAAGATGCAAGGCATCACAAACGTTCCTTCCAGGATGAGAAATACTTAGGATCAATTTTTTCTAAAACATCTAACTGTGTTGCCAGTTTTCAATTACCAGAAGTAACTAGTATCTTCCTTCATGCTGCATTGAAATTATACAAAATAACCTGTATAACCAAGAAATTGTCCCACAGAGGTGGACATTTTGATCTAGCCTTGCCAGAACGTTGTTCAAGACCTCCACTCATTACTTCTTATAGTCTGATACATACAAGTAGGTTGAATTTTCCCACCAATAAAATAAAAATAATTCAACCACTTACTTGCTGCTTAGGCAGCGTCTCAGTGAATACGAAGCCCCTCCTCCACAAGTGCGTGAACATTCACTCCACGAGCACCACGCATCCCACAGTGAGTCTCGATCTTCTTCTGAGCGAGCTGTTCTGGAGCTCTGAGGAGAGGGACAAAAAAATAAAATCAGGAAAAAACATTTAAAGGTAAAAAAATACTGTAATTTGTTATACTTACCTTTTTACTGGATATCATCCTGGTTATTGAAAGCACTGAATAAACTGAATTCAATAAAACTGTTCTTCTCTGACATGCCTACTGATTGGCATCCAGTTTTTAGTAGTGATTAGTGTGAGAATTTGCTTTCACCCTTTGAATACCCTACTTTGCCTCAGTTTGAAGTTAATGAAGACTGTACTAAAGGAACACTTCGGACAAAAGTGAGACAAAGGATTTTTTCTGATTAAAAGAAAGAGTTGGAGTATTATAGACAAAAATTGTATTCTGAAATTGTGCTGCTGTGTTAGAAACTATGAAAGGCCATATTGAAACATGCCTTCCAAGATGCTCTTAAGAAAAAATTGAAACATGACACAATGAATCAACATGATACAAAGGCATTCAACATAACCACTGTCATGCATTCACCATAAGGAATTGGAACTATCATTACTTCTCTGCCTGAAGATCTCCTATAAAACTTGCTGGACAAAGTTTTCCTAACTGTTTTATTACTACTATTCAATAGCTTAAAAGAGAAAGTGCATGTTATCTGAAGAGCTGCAGTTACCAATGTCAGGCACAGTCCCAGGCAGTGCTATCGTTAATGCCAGTGGTTATGCACAAAAAACTTTATAAAGAAGCAGCACTGATGGACTCAGAAATACTCATCTCTTTGAGGATGAGGTCATAAATGTACAGCAATACCTGCCTCAACTAAAGCAGTCATACCTGTATTCAGCATTTTGTTTTCATTCATGCAAATGCACCTCAGAAACATAGATCCATATGGACACAAATGATTTAATCATTTAGAAAAATACTATTCTCATGGTCAATGTGGCTTTTCTGGAAGAAACTGAATAACCTCACAAAGGTACACAGAAAATGTGTGTGTCTGATGGAGACCAGGCAGTGTTCTCCTTCAAAGCCTGATTTGTGAGGTGGGACAGCACTAGTGAACAGCATTTCTAATTGTACTTGAAATAAATGAGAAGGCAAAACAACTATATGAGAAAGACTTTAATAGGACACCTTCAACAGAGAAACATCAGCAAGTATGACAGTTAGCCCATGTTGCACAAATCAACTCCAGCTTTCATAGAATCACAGAATATGCTCGAAGGGACCCATCAGGATCATTGAGTCCAACTGCTGGCCCTGTGCAGGGCACCCCAAGAGTCACACCATGTGCCTGAGAGTATCATCCAAATGCTTCATGAACTTTGTCAGGCTTGGTGCTGCGACCACTTCCCTGTGGAGCTTGTTCCAATGTTCAATGAACCTCTGTGTTAAAAACCTTTTCCTGATATCCAGCTTAACCCTCCCCTGACACAACTTCAGGACATTCCCTCAGGTCCTGCCACTAGTCATAAGAGTGAAGAGGTCACTGCCTGCCCCTCTGCTTCTCCTTGTGAGAAAGCTGTAGACCACAGGCTGAACACAACAAGTGACCTCAGCCACTCCTCATGTGACTTCCTCAAGGCCCTTCACCATCTTCACTGCCCTCCTTTAGGAGTTTAATATCTTTCTTACATCTTGTTGCCCCAAACTGTCCACAATACCCAAGGTGAGGCTGCCCCAGTGCAGAGCAGAGCGGGACAATCCCCTCCCTGGCCTGGCTGGTGATGCTGTGCCTGATGCCCCCCAGGACAGGGTTGGCCCTCCTGGCTGCCAGGGCACTGCTGACTCACATTCAACCTGCCATTGACCAGGACTTCCGGGTCAATGGCAATCTAAGGGATTATTTGAGACACAAACACAGCTTGACACTGAAACAACTGTACCTTCAGTGAAGCTGTGTAGAAGTTTGGTAATGAAATATGGTGAAATATACCAGTCTTGGATATTTTATTTGTAAGCAAAAACAGAACATTAATTTAGTGTGTGAGAGATGATACTGGATTTGTCTAATGTGCATAAAACAATTGTTTGACACTCTCATTTTAGCTTATCATCACTAAAATGCAAAAGGTTTTAATTTCAACACAATAATTACAAGGGCAAATGTAAAAATTAAAGTTATTACATAAGTCATCAAATTCTGACTGTGGCCAGACGTGAACCAGTTCCTAGATTTCACTGATATGAGATAGGAGAACAACACAACGATTACTATGGTTATTTCATCTGACTGCTTTGTAAAGAGTAGTTTTAATAAAATGAAAATGCGTGTTTGCACTTTTAGTCTCTTAAAGAGAAAATACATGTCTATGCTTTCACTTAACAAGAAGACAAATATCTTCAAACTGCATATGGCTGCATGTCCTGATCATTCACCACTGGTTGAAAGGCCAAAGACATAATTAAAAAGGGTTGCAAGGTAAAGTCACATGCACCAAGTACTCATTCCTCACCAAATTATAAGCATCAGCACAGCTAGACATTTGAAGGGTCCAATTTTTTTCTGCCATAAATTGTAATTCCACCCAGAGGAGATCCATGAGCCTGTTACTTGCATTCCGAGATTTGTTATAAGACCTATATATTCCCAGAAAACGTGATCTCAAACTGGAACAGATTCCAAGTTTTCTTTTGACAAATGGAATAAACGTAATTCATTTCAACTCCATCCATGTTTAATGTTAAAGAAGGTTGACTCGTTTTC
Organism: Scytalopus superciliaris; assembly: GCA_013400415.1. Taxonomy (NCBI): domain Eukaryota; kingdom Metazoa; phylum Chordata; class Aves; order Passeriformes; family Rhinocryptidae; genus Scytalopus; species Scytalopus superciliaris. The sequence continues at coordinate 7,423 of VXBX01009774.1, read as the reverse complement.
CCTCCTGTGAACTACATGATTAAGACTGAGCTTGACATTCTAGTAATGCCTGAAAAGTAACTTTAAATCTAAAGACAATTGTCCATTACAGGCCTATTCCAGATTCAAAGGATATATAGAATTACTAAGAATTCACTATTTAGAACAGATTTTTCAAAAGTAGCTTATAAGACTAATAAGTTTCTATTCGGTTTCAACAAAATGAAGATCTTACATTAAAATGACAGTCAAGAGTTCTACAATGCGAGAAGTCCTGAAGCACTCTTTTGAAGTCCTACAGTTTGTGTCATAAAGAGTAAATAGAAGGAAAAAAAAAAAAAAAAAAAAAAAAAAAAAAAAAAAAAAGGGATNAAAAAAAAACAGAAGAAAAAAAAGTAGAGGCTGGTACATACCCTAAAGCTGCAAGGAGTCAAACTGACACCACTTAAAGCCTCCTTTAAGTAACATTCTTAGAAAAAGTCTTTTGTCTCTGCCAGAGGTATCCAGGATTGGTGCTTCTCAAAATGCCAGTGTACGTCAAAGATCCAAAATGCAGTCATCAAGGCTTACTATGCCTTGCTGCTGGTAGCACAAGACCTGCCTTATCCCTTCTGTCCATTCTAGGGTGGATCTCAGCCTGAGCTTCTCAGGGAACACCCACTGCTTTGTCCACACAAAACTAAGGATGTCCTGACACTAAGTCAGAAATGCCACTTGCAAGCAATTTGCTCATCAGTTACCAACTGTTATGGATTTAAAATCTTGGAATTTTTCTTTCATCTACCAACCTTGTGCCTCAGAGGGATTACCTCCTCTCTTTTTTCAACCATGGAACCAGGAAAGAGACTGCTGCCCCATGAAAAAGAGTTCCACCTGGCCCCTTCATGAACTGCTAACAGTGGATCATTTGCAGCTCTGCCTGGGGCACACCCGACTCTTCAGGCTACAGGGTGGGTGTTTGGCAACTTCTGTGAGATAAGAAAGGTTTCCTGTCTTCACATCAGTGACTCAGTGTGATAACACCCCTCCAGAGAGCTATCAGCACCTCCACACCCAGCCTGAGGGGTCATGTCTGCTAATGGGCCATCAGGGATTCCAAAAATATGCCAGAGTGTAAATCACCCATTGTGAAACTCCCTGCCCTGGGGGAGGTACCGGGCACTCCCACCTGAGCCTAAGCACATATAAACTGGGGTTTTTTGGGACTAGGGATCATCAGATCCAGAGGAGGACCAGAGCCTCAGCAGGACTGCAACTGCCACTCTCAACTGGACCAGGACCATTACATTCACGAACAGGTTTCTTCTTTCCTGTTACTTTGTACCTAGGAGGGCCAGGTGGTACTCAGCACAGGGGCTGACAATTACCATTCTGTTTGTGCCCCAGGCTGCTGGGTCACACACTTGTTTTTGTGGGTTAAAGGGACCTTTTGTTTTCTGTACCCTTGTACTGATTGTGATCTTTGGGGTTTTTTTTTTACTAAATTATAATTCTGATTTATAATCTGTTTGTGAATTGGATTCATTCCTCCTGCTGGTTTATCTTTAAACCAGCACACCAACATAAAACAAATAGATCTGCTAATACTAATCAAAACCAGCTCTTTCTTAATACCTTATTATCTTAATACACTTTTAATCTGACTTTGGTGATTGCATAGCTATCACCTAACTCCTCAGCTAAAGTGGGAATGGGCAGGAGGACCCCAAAAGATTTGGCTAATGAGAAAGAGGACAAACACTTTGTGCAATTGGACCAGAATGCAAAAACAATGACCTATAAAAAATGAAATCACTGTCAGTAGCTAGGGTACTCAGATGAAGATGCTTAAAGAAGTTAAAAAAAAAAAAAAAAGCCTTAAACTACAAGTCAAATAAATTACTTCCTGGAATACAAATGAAAGTAATCTGACATAATCAAGGTAGACTAAAGGAACTAGGCATCCCATTTGACCCTTTACAAAAATGCAGCTTTGGTATTTAACAGTAATTTCTAAATTCTTGTTAAGAGTTTTTTCCTACCCTTTCCACTAAAAACACTGTACACAGAAATCACTTAACTATCTGGAATAGTATGTGAAATACACAAGTGCCACACATCCTGAAACCACAACAGCTACCTGGACATCCAGGAACCACATCCCTGATAAGAACTGCATTTCTTCTAAAATCATGCTTGTGCACATGTGTGTGGTTGCACAGGATGAGAAAGACGAAGAGTAGCAAGACCTCTGTTCATGACCTGAGATTTATAATAGAAGTTCAGCCTTAAGAAAATAAATCTTAGTCGCACACTGAAATTGAATTTAAAATTTTGTTTGTAACAGTGCTGTCCATACAGAATCCAGCTTTTTGTCAGTGTGATATAGAAAAGAGCATGTATAAATGCAGATAATGTAGTTTAATTTCTTGTCTGGTTCTGAGGCATCCAGTCTTCCTCCTCACTCATTAAAATGCTGCTGAAGTCATATTTTTCAAGTACCCCCTCTGTTCCCTAGATTAAACTGCAATACAGATAGTGAAAAATGCACTTAAACTCTTGTTGGACTAAGGCACTGATACAGAATTTAAGCCAGTTATTTCTGAGATAATATGAACCACTGAGTTAGTTAAGAAATGTATATCATCTGGTTCTTATCATATCCCCACTGTTTCAGAGTATGATGAACTGTCAGTGACAATATGCAAGCCCTTCTGAGGCCACTGCCTAAACTTGTCTTTTGCTACTGTGAAAACCACGTTAGGTACAGAAAAGCAGTGCTTTTTCCTATACCATGACCTTTCTACCCTCCTTTCTCAGATAAGTCTGAGTACATCCCTATATGAATTCTTGCCAAGCCACACATTCTCCTTCTTTGAGTAATGCTTGATCATCCTTGGATGTCAGTTTGTCACTGAGGTTAAATATATATTCACACAGTACTAAAATGCTGCCTGTCGTGAACCAGGATGAAACTGCTCTCAGCACTTACCTAGGTGTGTAACAGCAGGAGACAAGGCCAGTGACCTCATCTCATTATAAAAAAGATGTATTTCAAAGCTTAAACTGATGTAAATATATGGTTTGTAAGATTTTATTTGCACAATATTGTGTACCTTTGTTGCATTCTATCCAGCTATCCATTCTATAATAGCTGGATTACAGATCAGATGGGAAACTGGAAATCTCTGGCTTTTGAAGGAAGGCAGGGCAGAACAAATTCACAGACAGTTGAATTAGTATTGGTAATTACTGTCAATCAAAATGTTAACATGCAAGACATTTCTGCCTAGCTGTTGAAACTTTTTCAGAGTGTGTATCTTGGTAACATTGTAAGTAAAATATTTTGACACATTCAGTTTACAATGCACAAAAAAAATGTTTAATGTGTGTAAGCAAAGAGTTGCACATAATTTTAAATGGTACTGTATAATGAAAGCACATTTACTCTTCCAGAATAACTGTATGTTATGGCTACAAGCCAGGGGAGATAGCTATAGCAATGACTATTGATACCATTCTGTCATTTGAGGGGACCACGCTGCCCACCCAGCACAGGAAGCTGGAGAGAGGGGTTTTGCCACAAGCTGGAACTGCTCTATGGCCTCAGTTGTAACCAGCAATTGCTTATTCACTGCTGGAACAGTAGCAAAGTTTGGAGTCATCTCATCACCACCAGGAACCGCTCCTATTGCTGGCAATAGCAGCAAAAGCCAGGAGCTGCTGACCTGTCAGGCTGTGCCAGGGTCGAAGCAGCCCAGGGGCTGGAGCCACCACAGTTCACTGTCATTTGGATCCTCTGGTGCTGCTGACAGGGTGAGAGCTCCTGTGTCTGCACTGCCATCATCCAGTTGGCATCTCAGCAGAGAAGCACCTGTCTGGAAATGAACTAGTTCTCCAGGATCTTTTTCCATTGTATTCTGGCTGAGGGAGGGCTAAGGACTGCAGAAACTATTGCCATCTCCCTTCTTCTCCTGAGCTGCACGGTCTAGTGTGGGAGACCTCACTATTTTGATTCTTTTTTGCCCTGAGGGTTGGAGGGAGGGAGAAACTAGAAGTGTTTCGCTCTCTCCCATTGATTTGAACCATTCTGCTGGTATTGTTGCTTTTGCTATTTTCTCCTTGTTAGTAAACTGTTATTTTTTCACCTATAACCTCCTTGCATATTTTGTCTCTTTATATTGGGGGAGGAGCGCAAATAAAAGGGAAGTGAGTTCATTTAATTGGGGTTCCTGCCCCAATATCTGTCTTCAAATGAAGACACTTTACCATACCAGAAAAAGGGCTTCTTAAACTAAGCCTTATCCTTGTGAGGAGCATAATTCCATGGAAGCGCTACAATTCCCCATGACAAAAGCTGTCTTTCAGTTCCAAGGAGGTGTCTCTCCATTTCAAGCACCTCAGGAAGGCAGAGGTCACCAAGCCAGCCTTACCAACACTTCCAATGCCTTCACGAGAATGAGCCCCAACTTAATTTGTTTTCCCAAGGTTCATCTTTGGGGTCAGGATAGATGAATACTGTTTAGCTGGAATGGTAAATATCTGATCTTCCCCTTGTCCTTTCTGTATCCCATGTAAAGGCAAAAAAAGGACTTCTGCCACCAGACCTGCCACCAAGTCAGCCTCCAGAAGGACTACACAAACAGAAAAACCTGCCTACCTGACATGCTTACCAAAGCAATGGAAGTTCTGCTCTCACAGAAGTTAAAAGATGAAGAGAGAATGCCCTTGTGCCCAAGCTGGAGAGCTGTTCACCACACCTAAGATGCTAAATGACCACAAGTCCAATCGCTGCCATGAGTAACTGCATGCTGTTGCACATGGCCAAATCAAAAAGTAGTCTTACAGAGCTGTTCAAAATACTGCTAAAACACTGTTTTCTCAGGCAAACTACTTAGAAGAAAAAGTAACTGCAATGAGCATCAGACATCTTGAGGCGAAAGTGGTTGTTCCTTGTACACTGTCTCCCCTGCTCCCTGGAGGGCAGCAGTTTCCTTCTATTGGGTATGTGACTGTGAGCTGACCAGTACCAGCCCACTTGCCCGAGGCTTCCACAGTCTTGGAAATTAACTTAGGAATTTTTGCCTTCTTTTCACTTGCAAGATGAAGCAATAGGCCTCTGAGGGGTTCAAGAGAGTATTTCCTATGCAAAATCCCTGGCACAGGGAACCCTTGATCTGAGTGTCTCCTGTAGCACAGGAACGCACACATGTGAATGTGTACATTCTGTACCTTGGGTAATAACATTATGCTCAGACTTTGCTCATGCAGATAAATGGGCCAGAATTTAATTTTTCCATCTCTGAAAAATGAATAAATAAAAGAAGTCCAAATCCCCAAATCCAAATTTTTAATTTACTCTTTGTCCTAAGTCATTCACCACTCGAAAGAAACAGGGACAGATATCTTGATGATGATAGAAGAGGAAATCTCACCAAGATGCTCTTGCAGTTTTCCGATGCTTATTCTGCTACCATGAACACAAACAAGGGAAAGAACAATAGGTGGATGATCTTTCTTTACCCTGAAGGAAACACCTGATATACATAGAGCTAGCTCTGTGCCCATGGACATAAGTAAAATTTGCTATGATAGTCCTTTTTGGTGTTGCATTCCTTTTTGTCTTCTCTTATTCTTAACAGCATAGTCATGCAAGACAGGTTCATTACTAAGGGGACAGAAAAAAGAAAATCATATAATTTTTCCCTTTAGATAAGGAAAGCAAAGGTTCATCAACGGGGAAATAACCTCTCCTCCCCTCCTAACCATAACCAGGACCTGATACAGCTATTGCACAAGTAATAGGACAAAGTGTCACACTGAACTCTGTCATCCTGAAAACACGATGTCTGTAGTCTGTAGTCTGTGTTGTACACAGCTGTACCCTCCAACATCAGGTGGTGTCTGAGGGATAAGAACCTGAAGCAAATCATATAGCTGTGCTGTATATATGCAGTCTCTTAAAACTTATAATAGGGAGTACACAGCTTCTAGTCAGTAACAACACAGGGAAGAGCCAATTAACAGCCATCTCAGGACATTAGGAGCTAAACAGCCATTTCCAAACCTGGACTGGAAGTTGTATCCCAAGAGAAATGTGCCAAACGTGAGCTCATTTCTCCTCCTAGAAGGGCAGTAGCCAGCTGGAGGAGCAGGAAAGGGGGTTGCTGGCAGAGGATGGAGCTGACACGATATCACTTCAACATGGTGCATGCTGAGCTCCACGTAACTTATAATATAACAGTGCCTTATAGAACTCAGATCAGTCCTATCTCTCACTCCACTTATCCACATGAAAATAGACACCCGGAGAGCCATGTGACTACATGAGCTTTCTTTCTTGCTCTCAGACTGAAGTTACAACACTGTTGTATTTAAATCCTGCTGTGTTGGTGTAAACACCAGGCATGGGTGATCCAATACAGAGCAGGTCCAAGCTGGCTCAGCCTCGGACTTGTCGCCTAATTGACTCAGAAGGGTTTTCAAGGCTAGGACTGGTTCAAATTCAGGATGGGTGAAATCACTTTTCAGAATTCGGAACCCACCCAACAGCATGGGTTCAAAAGTGCATTTTGCACTTAAGGACTTTGGGTTTGTGTTCCACGTAGCAAGAACCAGGGGTGGGGAAAAAGCCTACAAGGCTCAGAGGAAGGAGACGAGAGAAAAGTAAAATTGTTATCTGTGACAAGGGCGATTGCATGCCAAGTGTTTCCTAAGTGCTGAGAAATGAAAGGTGGGTGGTGGCTGGGCAGTGCTCATCAGCTTTAAGGAAAAAGATGACTAACATATATCTGACAGTGCAAACTCCACTGTCTCACTGAAAGAGGAAGGGTACTTCACTGAAGAAATTTATATTAACCATTTTCTTCTGCTTTAGTAAACTGACCTTAAGATTCAGATATTCTCCCAGCCTAACCCTGTGTACAGGCCACAACCTTCAACAGTGAGATCTCTAAGGTACATCAAATTCCCTGTGGTCTGGGTTTAGAAACTCTGGTTCTGAAAGCATCAGCATAGATTTTAGTGGGTTCCTCAGCCCTCAGACTCATCTGGAGCTGATCAGAGCATCAAGGCAAGGTGCCACAGATTGCAAGAGGAAGACAACATTCTGATCTGAAGGCATTNGTTTTACTTGCAAGAGTTAAGTGGTACTGTTGAATGTGAGGAAGAAGGGAGGAAAGGGAGAAAGGGAGAAAGGGAGACAGAAATCATTGGGAAAGCTCAAGATCCCATGTCATAACAAAAAATAAAGGGACAACAGAGCAGGAAAAAAGATCATTAGACCCTAGGAAGTAGCTATAAACCTCAGAGTTTATTTTTTCCTCCCTTTATTAACAAGAAATTTTTCTCAAATCAATGAATAAGTTTCTTTAAAGGAGTATACGCTCTGTTGTTGAGAATTTGCAGTCCCAAAGTGGAGAAGTGTTTTAGAAGTACCAGACTGGTGGTTTTTTTGTTTTTTGTT
>VXBX01009773.1:4329-23135 GCA_013400415.1 Scytalopus superciliaris | reverse complement strand
TTTTTTTTGTTTGTTTTTTTTTTGTTTGTTTGGGGTTTTTTTGTGAGTTTCTTTTACTAAGAAGTTTTTTGGGTGGTTTTTTTTTTGGGGGGGGGTTGGGGAGGGTTGGTTGGTTTGGGAGTTTTTTTGGTTTTGGTCTTTTTTTTTCATATCAGATTTGCAGAAGGCAAACCAAACCTAATTTGTGGAGATTCTGTGTTTTGTTTGCTTGGTGGTGTTTTTTTATTTCTACAAAAAGGCAATGTATAGTAAAGCATTACACAGTGCCATGCAGTTTTGGAAGTTACAAAGTGCTGTGCAGAGAGTGGAACTCCCAACACTGGTTGTGCTGTGTGGGTTTCATCTTGTCATCCATAGAGATGTAGGAGTCTCAAAAAACATAAAGAAAAATCTGCCCAATTAAAAATGTTAAGGAGAGGGAGGGTGGGAGCAGAAACTGTGACTTAAGCCCTACTCTCTCTGCACAAAAATGCCTATAACTGCATTCAAGACCTTGACATGAGGTAAGTAAGCAATCCTTTTCAAATGGAGTACTCACTGTCTTCCTAAAGGGTTGAGGAGAAAAATCACTTTTATCTTGTAAATTGGTTGTTGAGAACATAATTTCTGAGGTTAGAGACCCTCATTTAACATCCCCCTCCCTAACATATTTGTGCCTACAATCTTTCCTTGCCTAGGGGAATCAGTGAATTACACTGTATTATTAAGTGCTAATGGCTTTAGTGGAGGAAAAAGGAAACAAAACAAAACAGAAATAATCTATAACCAAATTGCTTCTGACAAAGTCTCTCCATTTTGCATATACTTTTGCACAATTCCCATACTTTTGATTTGAGAAAAGAATACAATATGAGTAAATGAGTCTCTTGAATATGTTGNAAAAAAAAAAGATCTGTGACTACATTCCTAAGATAAAATGCAATTAGCTCAGTACAGTTTAGGGGAATGAAAAAGAGACTTTTTTTTTTTTTCCTGTGTAAGTTGCGAGAGAAATTGGAATTTCTCTTTGTTGAAATATTTCAGACAAAATGCATAGAACAGAACGAAGTTCTAGGAAATCATTTGCAGCATCTTCAATTTTGCAACACTTATTTTAAATTGCCAGAAGTATTGCATCTCATGCTCCCTAAAGTTTTGCTCCTGCCTGTAAAGGAAACACACAGTGATTTCAGAATTTCAACATATTTCTGAGGAAACTGTTTTTGTCCATGCTGGTAAATTTACAAAGAAACATTTTGTTTCCTGAGAAGTGTATTAGGTTGCGTGCATCTATGAAAACCTTGTATCTTTTTGAACCCTTATGGATTCTTGCATTGTTACGATAAACAGGTATTTCATCTAAAGTACTTCAACTATATCTATGGTAATAAATAAAATGGTCAGGGAATGTTGTCAGCTCTGGTGCATAAATTATGTTGATTTGGTTAAAGTTTCCTTACTCCTTTACCTCCAAACCACCATACTGAAACAAATACTCAACATACTAACTCCTGACCATGTCCCAGCTAGGGTGTAGGTCACTGTCGGGCAGTCTGGGTGAAAAATGTGTCAAGGTAACAATCCTGCCATACTCGGGGTCATGCTCTTGTCCTGCTCTGTGTACTCCTTTAGATGTAACCCAATAACTGAGTTACTGTGGATAAATGATTCCCTGAAAACTTGCAACAGGGAGTAGGAAAAATAATGCCTAAAAAGATGAGCAAGAATGGTTCTGGCTTTAAGATTAAGATGAGGTGGTATAGATGACCCAGCCATGCTCTTCTCCATCATTGCTTCCTCTGAATGAAGGAATTGTATTTTGGAAGGAGGGGAAGGAGTACATGGTCTTTCATTCACACCTGTAACCACTAAAGCTGCTCCTGTCGAGGTCAATATTCCAGAAGCCTTTGATCTTAGTAATGATAATGTAACCAGCTTTCACTGAAAAGGTGTCAGCAAGAAATTGCTCCTTGTTTCTGTTTCTGGTAAACACAAGATCTTGAAAGTTCCAATTTGACCTCCAAAAGTACACAGTGACCTGGTTTTGCTCCCTCCCACTCAGTGGAACAGCTGAAGGGGAGCACAGGCTATCTGGGTTAACACTATGAGCATTGGGGTTGAAGCAATTCTGGATTTTCCCTGTTTCATTCCAGAACAAGGTACTTAGGGGCAGAGCATACTGGAAAATCTACAGGATTTCCAACTCTGTTGCAGTGATAATCAGCAGTTGTACTACTGGTACTTTAGAGGTTGAAAGAATAAAGGAATGAATCTATGTGTTCTTAGTGGGAGGAAAAAAAAGTGGTCAGGAGGTATTTTTTAATAAAAAAAAACACATCCCAAAAAAACCCCCAAAACACCTGCATGAAAACTGCGCATACAGTGTACGGTATATGCAATTTATCATGATTGTGAGTAGGCTGGAGTGAGCTAAGCTTTCCAAACACTCTTTTTGCTGTGGAATGCAGCCATTCTTCATGATAGTCTTCAGGGCATAAGTATTTCTAAACCCAAAGTGTTTCACAGCATATTTTAAATAATCAGTCATCATATTAAATGTACTCAGTGACTCCAGTGTTTCTGCATTTGAACTGCTACATATTGCAGAAAAATTACAAATAACAGTAGAAAAAATAACTACTTCAGCCCCAATATTAGCTAACCAAAATGTAAGTATTTTCTCTCTGTATTATTTTATTTCAGTGCAGATTTCTGAAACGTATAAATGTACTGGACTTAAGAAATACAAGCTTTTAAACCAGGCTTTTAACCAGTGTTGTCCTTGGAGCTTGAGAACTAACAGAAAAGCACTTTTGAGTACCGATAGAAATGGTCTTGATAGGGGAAAATATAATTGGTAATGTTTAGATCTGCAGCATCTGTGTAATTTAATCATTGTCAATTGAATTAAGTACCGTAAGTTGGTCATTTTGACTCCTGGTGAAGCCAGTAGGGAGGGAAATGCTCACAGAAACACATACATGCTCAGAACCATTAATTCCTCATCTTTTAGATATGTATTTTTTTTAGGATGAAATTAGTTTGATATTTGACTATTTGATTTACACATTTACATACAGTAAAAACTATCTTACATCATGACAGATAATTATGATAAACATAAATAAATATAGCTTCTGGGTACTCCTCTCTTGAGACACAACAACTACAGGGGCTAGACTCATGAGGAAGCAAGAAAAAAGGACACATGGAGTTTGTTGTTGATATGTTTGCTTTTCTTAAATATTTCAGCCTAAGAAAGATGGAATGCTTGTACTTCTAAAGGGATCTGGAAGGAGTCAAACATTCTCCTCTATTGAACTGGTCCTGCAGATTCAACTCTGAAGCTGATTCTTAGGATATAGTCAAATTATCACCATGTTCAGTGGAATTTTGGGTTCAGTCTGGACAATAGCAATGAGACCAATTGTCAAATAAAATGAAGTATGAGGTACTAAAATGAGGTTTATGGAACCATGAGGAACATATTCTATGTTACTCCAATTTTTGTAAAACTCATGTGATTTCAAGTTTAATAAGAATATTAGAATTTCTGAGTGAACCTTAAGCATAGTTTTGAGAGTGAACCTTGGCTGATTTATGCTTTGCATTCTCACATGATTTTGACAAGAAACCAGATAAAATTTGGCTGTTCTGACTGAGTTTCTTTTATGAGATTTTGAGTTTCTTTGGACCTGACACACTTGTAGCTGTGAACCCACCCAGAAAGAAGCTGAAGAAAACAGTGACCAAGCCCTCCATAAAATTAAATTATAGATTTTCACATAATTCTTACCTATAGATATTAAAATTAGATGAAGTGAATTCTGTGCTCCAGGAACACCACTGTTGGTGACAGGAAGCAAGACAACAGAGAGCAATAATTTTCACGTGAATCTTACAGGAGTACTAGAAGACACCTTTCCACATCCTCTCAGTTGCTTCTTCACACAAGCAGTTGAAATGGCAGAGTTTTAACACAACTCTACCCCTACATCAGTCTGCTCATCTGTCTACCATGTACCACCAACTGCCCCTTCCATCCAAACACCATCCAAACCCTTCTCATCTACTTAACAAGCATTCATCTATGGTATGTTTCACTTCAGCAAGCTTTTAATTGGCAGAGGCTTTTTGCCTCTTGATCCTGGTCCTGCATCCTCATGCAGGAGAATGGACCTTGAAAAGAGCTGGTTTCTGTCAGAGTTTGGAAAGCCAAGATGTTTCTGCACTCAAGTACTTATCTGAAGGATCTGTCTGCAGCTCTTCTAAATGCCTCCACCCAGACAGACCTGGCAACTACTGCTGTTGTGCATCACTTTTGCAGGCTGGAAGCTTCTGTGCCACACTGAGCAAAGCTGTGTATCAGCTTTCCAGCCCTGCCAGCAAACTTTTGTCATGGTAGTGAGGCATGACACTTGGAATGATGTTTTCAGTTTTGCAATATCACAGGCATAAGAAACAGTACAAACACAGATTAAAAACAAATCATGAGAATAATTTCTTGTTCAAATGAAGTGGGATTATAAGGATAAAAGAATTGACATGCACATACAGATTTTGCATCTAATTTCAAGTCACATAGAGTTTATTAGTGTATTTTCATTTATTTCAGTGAATAATATCCTTTGTCATTTTAGCTGAACTTTCCAGTGAAGGTGAACTGAACTGTCACTGGTGATAATGGCTCTGGTGATCTATTCATGAATTGTAACCACATTAAAATGATTAAATTTTTGGGTTTTTTTCCTGATCGTCCTTCTCATTGGATGCAGTTTGGAAGTTTTAGATGTTTCAGACNAAAAAAGTATGGTAACAAGCAATGTACAACCTGACAAAGTTTTTTGTCCATATGTCTTCTCAAGCAGTCAGGTTTGTAAGGGAATTGCAGAGCAAAACATACATTTTTTTAATGGTTAGTAGTAGTTTCAAGGAATCAACTGCTTTTTCTGGTATGTATCATTCACTGTAAGATTTAAGAAATGTTCTATCCAAATTTAACTCTCCAGAGTCTCAAAGCATATCACAAACCTAAACAGGACACTGTAGGTATTATAAAAAAGCAGATCATAAGCAGGCTTAAAATACTAGTTATATCAACTTAAATGATTCTTTTACTGAACTGAGGAATAAAAAGGTCAAGAGTAGTCTTAAGGTTTGCCCAGTAAAACAGTGGCAGGGGAGAGAATGAATGACAAGCTGTTTGCTGCATTCTCTCACTGTAATGAGCAGTATGGATTATGAAATGACATGAAAGGGAAAGCTCTTGCACTTCAAGGAAACATAGCCCTAACCTCTGGCAGGAAGAGCACATGCAGACCCCTTTAGGTCAGTGAACTGTTAGCTACGTAAAGAAACATGCTAGGATAAATGGCACAATTCAGATGGTCAACTTCCTAGTAGTGTTTGCTACTTAAAATTGATGGGAGACCAGTGCAAAAAAGAATATGCAACTGATGGGAGAGAAAACCCAAGAAAGCCCCACCTCATTTACTCCCACACACCCTCACTTTTTTCTTTCCCTCATGTCATTTCATCCTTTATGATGGAGTGGAAGATGTCTTAGCTAAGATGTTTCCTTGAGGGCATGAAGAGGAGAAGGGACATAATGACAGAGATCATGTACAATAGACAATTTCAATTTAACAGATGACTTATAAAATATTAGGATAATCCCAAAATTTTGTCACAGAAAGAAAAGACGAATGCTGAATTAAAGCAGTGTCGTAGGACAAAATAGGTAGGTACTCTTGAAAAAGCTCCCAGTTGGAGAGGAGGAGCCCACTTCATACATTTACACTGAATGCAAACATGCATCAGGCTAAGGGAGAAAGAAGGAGCAAACCATATCTCGGGCTACAGTGAAAGAGAAAATGTAAGCTCAGCAAAATTTCTAGGGTGAGGCTGGGTTTTGAAGAAATAAGAAGAGGAAATAAGGTGAGAGAGAGGGAGAGGTATTACATTGCCAAACCTTTACACTCATTGTAGACAAGATACTGGAATAGCTAAAAAGGAACTTTGGAGTCAGATATATTTTAAGTTTCTGTTTTCATATTTCATTTTTTGTTTACAGTTTTGCAGTCAGGTATTCATCTCACTATTTTCTAGGACACATTTCTTTCCTTCTTTAGTCTTATCCTGTGTTAAGAATGGGCCATTTTGGCAAGAGGCGTGCTAGGGAGAAATGACCTGTGATGCTGAGTTAACCCATGCTAGACATTGTCCTTTGCCATATCATGAAAGAGAGCAAAGGATTTAGGATGTAGAATGTCTTGTGAAGTTCTTGCTAGACATAGTCCCCACATGGGCTCAAAAAAAGCAAGAAACCTAGTTCAGCCAACAAGGAACTGTGTAAACTGAGTATACAAGCAAAAATGAGGCAGGGTGGAAATCAGACATTAAACAAGACCCTTTTTTTTAACTCCCCCAAACCTTTCCAGATGTTAAAAAAGTAAACAGCATGGGACAACTGTGTTTTATTGTTAATCCTGGTTTTAGGGTTAACTTTACCCTGCTTTTCTGCCTTGTCTTCTTACTACAACTATTGCTTGAGGTTCCAAATGTGTTAGTTTTAGCTTTCTCTTAAAGATAAACATGTGCACAAGGTCTTATGCTACAGAGTGCATAAGATAAATTTCAAATCTAGTCCTGCTCAAATATAGTTGGGAATTTTTATATTTCAACAAAAAAGAATTTGTTCCCATTTGTGTTGGCATCAGTGGCAGTTCTTATGTGTAATACAATTAACACTGGTAGCTGAAGCTCCCCACAAGGAAATTATTCAAGACAGATGATAATAAAAAGTGTGTGGGGGGAATTTGGATGTGGTTACAGCAGCAAAAGTCTCACTTATTAAGGTTATGTCTTCACTGTGGAGTTACTCAGATCGTGCCCTGTTTGGCAATAACAAAGCCTTCTAAACCAACAGGAATGATGCCTTGATCCAAGCAAGATGAATTGCAGAGCTATAAATTACAGTGTTTGCATTAATTGTTCTTCTTAATCTGATAAATAGCTCACTTTGCAGGGAACATTCAGGTCAATACTGTGCCTTACCACAGCTCTCTTTTGACTTCATTCCATTCATGGAAAACACTCAGTGCCTTCAGAACCACAGGATGTCTCCATGGAAGCCTTATCTTACACCTGTGACTCAGACCTAGTTATAGCTATTCTGTGCATCATAATATACTATCATATAGCTTAAGTTATTTGTGTAACAAAATATGAAAAGGGTATTTACATTAGCAAGGTGAAATTAATCTTCCTTCAGTGTAGACATTTATGGTGTGGGCTGCAATCCACAGGATCCATTCTATGTGACATCACGACACTAAGATGAAGATAACCTTAAAAACATCTATTAATTGTCTATAAAGAGAAGGGAGCTAAGATGCAGACATTTACATGTGTTAAAATGAATCCCATTGCGAGTGACTAGTCTCAGCTGGGAAAGAGCTATCACTTTTTTTACTGCCTTGATTTCAGATCACTGCCTGTCAGAGTGAGTGCTGGCCTGCAGTATTAAATCAAACAGATTAGCTGAGGTCATGAGAGATACAAAGCAGGGTGGAATACAAGCACTTACAGAGTCAGACCCTGGTAGCCTGCTGTTCCCCAGCTGAGCCTAGTCACTACTGGGGTGGGTGCCCCTTTCTTTCTCCTTTCAGTGTGGTTTAAAACAGTCTGCTCATTAGTGAGCATCTGCCTATCTGAAATGTTGTGGTTGTCCTAAGATTGATACTTGCTATGAAGGTGGAAGGTTAGACCAGAGGTAGTGGAATAAAGTGAGAGTGCTTGTACAGACAAGTACCACACAGTAGAAAAGGTCACCACTTGCAGCTGAGACTGGTGCAAACAGACCTTTTTAGCTCTTTCCGACTATTGTTTAAACTGAACTGCCTGAATTCACATGGACTGGGAAATGAGAAAAGTACTTGCACGGGCAGGGATTTGTCTGAGCCAAGAAGCAGTGGGTTTAGCTAAGAGGTCATAGTTAAGAGCAACAAGTGAATACTGGAGTTTCCAGACAACCCACAAGCTTCCATGTAAGGGAGCTAAAGAGTCTCCAGACAGGATTGTTTTCTTACTGGAAGGATCTTAAAAAATTATGAGATTCAAACAAGGACATAACTAAGATTAGAGCCTGATAGATGGTGATTGATAAGATGAAGTGGAAAGAGGGAAACAATGCAGTGTCATGATATATGTAATCACTAAGCTTTAAAGATATGAATATGTAGGTGTGGGATTTCTGTTTCAAATGTGATTTTGCATTGTTTTTGTTCTGGCTAAAGGCTTCAGCAATGCAAGTTGGATCTGCCCTGAAAACTTCATCTCAGAAACCACAGAGTTTTATTAGCCCTCAATCAGTCAGTCAGCCACAGAGATGCTCATCAGTTCTTCATTGTGTCTTTGTATTTTCTAGAAAAAACAAAACACAGACATTGGTCAAGGAAAATTTTCTAAACAGGGTTTTGGGGGAAACAGTGGTTGCTATAGCTAACCATGATTACTGTGATTATCTGTTCGATTACTAGCTCACCAGGACAGATGGGTGGCTTGTGTCTGGGAATCAGTGGCAAATGAAAACTTGTCCTCTTTGAGGTTTCATCTGGATTCATTTCAGGCTACTACACAGAGTTTAGTTTGTGTTACTGTATTTATAGTCTCTATCATAGACATGGATGCATAATCTGATCCATTTTAGAAACCTATTCACCAAGTACAAGCAACTTGTTTGGGAAGTTTGTTAACTGCAAGTCAAGGCATAAACTGCAGGAATATCATTTCAAAATCCAAGCAACACTGAAGATGAACTCATCTGACATTTCAGCAGACAAGAGCAAGACTATATCATTTCCCATTTTATATGTGAATAGACCCCAGGCCATAAAAATCAAATAGGACTCAACTAGGAAAAAATTTGGGCTAATGGAAAACTTATGTGAGAAATTAAGAAACTCTGTAGGGCCAAGTACACATCGATTTCATAATTCAAATCCTGTAAGCTGCTTTTCCATTAGTTGGCAAAACATTTCTTCAAGCTTTTCCTTGACTAGAAAGTGCTGTTTTGAACATGATAATGAGCTTAGCATCAGTTTTCAAATCATTATCACAAATAGAATTAGAGCTGAAATAATCAGAACAATATAAGATTGACTTATATCTGCTCTTGACCAGTTATGATCAACATATTGTCAGCTAAGTCAAATTGTCTTGATTGTTCAGATTTTGTCCTATGACTTTGCCTGGAAATGTCATTGCCTGGAAACTTTCTTTGACAAGCTGGGACACCACATTTCCCCATGGATCCCCTCAAGGCTGATGAGAGTGGTTTAGTCATGAATTCGTGTTTGTAGGTTTGCATGCATTTTCTCAGTATGATGCATTTTCAAAGAAGTGTGATGAGAAGATCTGTATGGAAACTGTTTTCTTGTTCCTGAACAGTTTGCTTAAGACCTTATAATTGACAAGAAAACCTCTGGGTTCATATACCTGAAGAATTTTGAACCATCTTCATCATGATCTTGGTACTTTGTTCGTGAAGGTTAATAATTGACATTCAGTTACATTTTGGCATTTAATGTCCACTCTTCTTTATGGGTCTGAATCCTGGGTCATCTATCGCCACCACCTGCGACTCCTCGAGCGCTTCCATCAGTGCTGCCTCTGTACAATACTAAACATCCACTGGACAGACTACGTGACTAATGTGTCTGTTCTGGAGCAGGCAGAGGTCACCAGCATTGAGGCCATGCTGCTGAGAACGCAGCTGCGCTGGGCAGGGCACGTCTCCAGGATGGAGGATCACCGCCTCCCTAAGATTGTGCTCTATGGTGAGCTTGCCACCGGCTGCTGCAAGAGAGGAGCCCCACAGAGGAGATACAAGGACTCCCTCAAACAACACCTCAGCCTTGGCCATATTGACCACCATCAATGGTCCACTCTGGCCTCCAATCAGGAGGCATGGAGGCACACCATCTATAACGCTGCTGCTTCCTTTGAGAGCGCACGCAGGATCAATCTCGAAATAAAAAGACAGCACAGAAAGAACCGTGCCTCGCCAATACAGCCTGTGGAGACTTTCCACTGTGCCTTTTGCGAGCGGACTTGCCTGTCTCGCATTGGCCTTTTTAGCCACCAGCGCGCTTGCAGCAAGCGTGGGTAGAGCCCTTCCCAAATCTTCGTTCGAGGAGCCTAGCCATGATGATGATGATGATGATGATGATGATGATGACATTGATAATTGCAACAAAACATTGTAATAGACGTTTGTCAATTCTCTTTACCATAGTCTGTTGATGATCTAGTCAATTTTATTTCCAATGAAAAATAAAGAATATATTAAGTATCAAAAATAATCCTGGCCTGTGGTTCATTGGTTTTAAAGTTGGAAACATGATCATGATTAAATCTGAAGTTGTCCTCCATCAATGAGCTGTAGATTCTCAGCAATGTATTCATTGCAGCCCATAGCTTCACTTTGACTTAGCGCTGTTTTGGAGGGGTTTTTTGGGATTTTGCTGTGGGCTGGGTTGATTTGTTTATTTATCTGAGAAAAATAAACCCAAAACCAGAATTTCCTTTTTTAGCTGGATAAACTGAAACCTGAAGTGGTCAAGTTGTTTTGGCAAAGCTAATGGATAAATCAGGGCATTACTAGACCAGCATACAGACTTGTAATTCTGTACCCCATGTTCTCATTGCCCTGTCAGATGTTCAGTCAGATGTCTCAGTGCTTCACAAAGTGTGTGAGCACCACCAACCTTGTGTGATCGATTCAGAAACAAGCAAATACACAAAATCTGAGATGTAACTGAGCTTATTCAATAGACTAATGAAACCAGCAGACCAGTTCAATACTGCAGCAAGAACAAGTGACAAAGAAGATGAGAAACAAACTTTGATTTACTGAATTAAAATAAGTTATTTAGGTATAGCTTTACTGACTGTTCTTCTGGAACCCTTATTTTGTCTAGTGATGTGTTTCTTTTTATTATGGGCTCCTTTCCTTGTCCCATTTCTGAGGCTAGATAAAAACTAGATGTATGTTATTTTTACTGAGGTTCTCAACTGTTGAATAAAGGATTCCAGTGGTAATCTACCTCACATTTTCACAGGCAGAGAAGATACTCTTCAATTCCAGAGGCCTACAAACCAGAAGTCTCTCTAGAAACTTTTGCAACCACTTGCTGAAGAGCTGTACTGGACTTTTGAAACTGATGCGAAAAGACTAGTCTGTTAACCAGCCATATTTTCTTGGTAACCTGACCACTGAGGCAGGAAATGCTACCTTCTGCTGTCAGAGGTGGCAATGCTCTGAGGATTGTTCTCCAGATCCTAACCAGTGCTATTCAGCATGTGTCCATGAAACCAACAGAGAGACATCTAAAATGGGATAGGGCAACCCTGAATGTCATACAGACAGGGGAATGTAATGTTGGAAAGTAGTGCCACAAAAAGGGACCTGGTGGTCCTGGTTGATGGCAAATTGGATATGGGTCAGCAATGCCCTGGCAGCCAGGAGGGCCAGCTGTGTCCTGGGGGACATCAGACAAAGCATCACCAGCCGGGTGAGGGAGGGGATTGTCCTGCTTTGCTCTGCACTGGGGCAACCTCACCTTGGATATTGTGTGCAGTTTTGAGCACCACAATGTAAGAAAAATATTAAGCTGATAGAGAGTGTCCAAAGGAGGGCAAGGAAGATGATGAAGGGCCTTGAGGGGAAGCTGTATAAGGAGTGGCTGAGGTCACTTGGTCTGTTCAGCCTGGAGAAGAGGAGACTGAGGGGAGACCTCATTGCAGCTACAACTTCCTCATAAGAGGAAGAGGAGGGGCAGGCACTGATCCCTGCTATGTAGTGACCAGTGACAAGATCCACTGGATTGTCTTGAAGTTGTGTCAGGTGACGTTTAGGTTGGATATTAGGAAAAGATTCTACCCCCACAAGGTGGCTGGGCACTGGAACAGGCTCCCCAGGGCAGTGGTCACAACACCAAACCTCCCAGATGTCAAGAAGTGTTTGGATAATGCTCTCAGGCACATGGTGTGACTCTAGGGAATGGTTCTGTGCAGAGCTCAGGGTTGGATTCGATGATCCTTGTAGGTCCCTTCCAACTCAGCATATTCTGTGAGTCTGTGAAAAACAGTCACTTAAGTAAGGATATGTGGTAGTGGTGACAAAGCTGGGTGACCTGTTCAAGACATTTTATACATCTTAAACCTTGAGCTACATCTGTATGTATTCCTATTTCTTCTGCCTTGACTTTTCCTGGATGTTGACAGTGCTTCTCACACTATGTCATGACTGCTCTAAGGGTCATAGGGGAGTTCAGAGAGGATCACAAACTATTAGAAAAAGCTTATGGAGCCTTTTTAACAAAAAAGCAACAACAACAACAAACATTAGTCATATGAATAGCAAGTTATTCTGCTTTAACATTTGATTAAAAACAGCAGCCCTTCCTTCAAACTCCACAGGTTTTGCCTTTGAAATTCTATATACTGTTAAGACATTCATGAGACTTTCTGGAAGACAGAAGGGTGAAAGGGCTCACAGTTTTCAAAAGTGAAAATTTTTATTTCAGCTAATTGTCTCCCCAAATGGGGTTGGGCCTTAAACTATCAGTGAATATAGATAAAAAGCACATTTACAGAAAAGGAAAGCCCTGCCCTGTGGACTATGTTAATCCAGTCAGGGAACAGCCTACTACCTCATGTGATCACATGAGATTTCAAACTCAAATTTGTGCCTCTTCAGCATCATGAGTTTCGTTGTTAAAGTACCCTATAACTTAGGTTTTGATAAGTGGCCAGTAGTGACCTGTGTGAGTTGGCTCTAATTACAATAAAACTTTATAGAACTAAATCAGATGTGCCATATAAAAATAAAGTAAAGGAAAAGAAAGGATGATCTGGGCACCAAACAGAAACAGAATCTGCCAGGTTGCTACTACTTCTGCTACTTCTTCGTCTGTACAGGAGAGAGAACTGCAAGTCAAGTGTGGTGAAGTGAGTAGGATGACAGAGCAGAAGGGCAAGAGAAAGGGAACCAGGACACCAAAATCTCTCTGGTTCTGCATGGAAAGATGAGACATTGCTTGCTAGCCTTTTCTATATGGATGCTTTTCCAAATTCATTTTGGTTGTAGATTTAGATTTAATGAAAGGTGAAAGTCTGAGGTTACCAGAACAGTTAATGAACCCTTTGCCACTGTGGTGGGTTGGATAAACCCCCAAAACTTAGATTAAGGCCTTAGTTTAGTTAGGCCTAAAACCAAATTTAGCAGGCCCCAGTTTTTTGGGCCATGGGGCACTCCGTAGATTCAGAGGGGCAAGTATCACCTGACTTAGGCAACCAAAGAGGTATTTCATATTATCTGACGTCGAGTATAAATCTAGTGGGGGAGGTATCCTCGCTCTCTTGCCCTCCCTCTCTCCATGTGGTGTGGTGGGGAGGACTCCCTGTTGCTGCTCCCAGAGCGATAGGCCTGGCCACTTCCCTGCCGAGATGCCCACAGCAGTTCTGGGCTCTGGGAAGTAAATACTTTTGTTGATATTGCTTTGCTGGGTGCTCTTTCAGAGAAACGTGCTTAGTTTTGTTCTGTCTGGGTTTTGGGTGGTGGAATCTGTGTGTTATTGGGGTGGATAGCTCTGGATGAAGTTATTGTTGTTTTTTCTTATATTTGTACGTATATGTATTGTAACTTTCCTGTAAATATATGTATATAGTTTTTTCCAGTTTCAGTTTTTTTTCCTTCCCTCCTTTCACTGGGACCGCGCGGGTCTTGGGGAGGTTTGGCATTTTGCCAAGGTCGAACCCACGACAGCCACTTAAAGATTTTGCCCCAAAGACCACACCTTGTGATGGCTGAATTTCACTGCCATCCCTTCCAGAGTGTTTTCCCTCTGCTACCTTGTTATTGTAGTGATGGTGGCATTGTAAATTATAGCCCCAGATGGATGAAGAACCCTTCTGAACTGATCTTAGTAGTGTTCCCTGTAGTATTGCTAATGATTACACAGCTGCCTAGTAGGCATTCTAGAGTGTAGGCTCATGGGTTTGCCTCCAGCAAAAGTTGCAATAAAGTTTATTTTCATTCAAAACAATATATATTGGGATTATTGTCAGAGCAGCCCCAGAGGCTTGCACAGGAGGTCTAGTAAGCATTGGTAAGAAAATTGGAAGCCTTGAGGTTATTAATGTTGCTAGAACAGCAAGCTTAGTGGCCAGCAGAGGTTATAATTTACCTACACTAGCATCACACACTGGAGGGAAGGCAGTCAAGTAAGAGGTCAAGGGACTTTAACATAACATAAGATAGATATATAGCCTCAAGTTTTTTATGCCAGATTCTCAACCGCTGTAAATCAATGTAGCTTCATGGGAATCAGTGGACCTATGCAGTTTTCAGCGTGCTAAGAATCTGGCCTATAGCCTTTATGGAAGTTATCCTAAGATCTGAAATGAATGGAGCAGCAAAACTCAATTTTCATTTTTGCTTTGTTGTAAAGCCAATACATGACATTTTTAGCTCAGCTATACATTGGTTTGGAGAACAAGACTGTAGTTAAACACTTTTGGCAAGGACACATCTCAAAATGGTCATGAAAGAGCTGATGAGATTCCATCAATACACATTAGCTAATAGACAGAAAACTTAAGTAAATGCAGAAGGAGCAAATATCTCTGTTTAACTGGTTAGTAACCAATTCAGGTAGCATACAGTACTTTTGCCTGCAACTGTGGGTTCTAGTCAATAAAACAGCAGTTCATGCTCCTATTTATAAAAATGTGTTAGCATATGTTTGACCAAAAATGTAATATCAGCTTGCTGGGAATTTAAGTGACATGAATATGTGCTGTGAATTCTCACCAGGGGGTAGAGTGAGGAAGCTGAAAGAGAGAGCAGAGAGTGTAAGGAAGATGCAGGCAAAATGCATGTACCATTCACTCACAGATACACAAGAATCAGTCCTTCTTGGTACTTATAGATCCAAGCCACAACTTTTATTCCTGGATTGCAGTCCAAGTCTATGTCTCAGTGCAGTCCCAGAGCTGATGGAGTTTCAGGGACCACAGAGGACGTTGTGTCTAGCGTTTTTGATCGGAATAATTTGTGACAACTCATAAATCCTGTGCTAACACTTGAATCTCTACCAGATACTTTCGCCTCCAGTAGTATTGCTTCCTGTTCTCAAAAAGTGCTTGTATTTACTGATTTATCACAGTTGAGCATAGTACCTGTCATAGGAAGAAGCTTTCACCACGTTTCTTTGATGAAAAATTTAATACCAAGTGCAATGAAATTCAAGAAGCATACATATTTTTCTGAAGTGGGGAGATGAACCAGTGAATTAATCAATTTACTTGTCCTCCATATCTGTAGGAACTGAGTTACTTAAGTGCCTCACTTTTGTTGTGCTCTGTAGTTATTCTTTGTTTAGACAAAGACCTGACTCCAATTGACCCTTGAGAGGAAGCTTAGCTGCTATAGTTTCCATTAATGTACCAGTATTTTGAATCTTTGTGTCTGTTGAAAGTGAGTTTCAAAACTGATCTGACATTACAGATAGACCAGACTCATTAGCAGCCTTTAAATAGATACCCTTTTTCTTGGCTCTGGAGTTTAATGAAGTCACATCTTCCAGGTCAATAAGGTATTTAGAATTGGAGATGTTGTTTTACTTTCAGCTAGGACACTTACAAAGGTGGAAGAGATAGAGATTTTACAGGTCAGAATTGAAAGGACACATAGAATTTTGTCCATTTCAAAGCTCATGAATAATAATAAAAAAAATAATTAAAAAAAATTATAAAGTTTAACCTAAAATAAACTGCAAGATCATATATCCTGTGCTGAGAGAAGACAAGAGGAAAGGAACTGAAAAGTGAATCACAGCTTTCTACTCAGCATTCTCATCCTCTCTCTTTTACTTCACCCTCTGTGTGAATCACTCTATTCCCAGTCGTTCTTCCATACAGCTTTTCTGGCCTGCAAGAGCAGAAATCCTCACACCCACATCTCCCTTCTGTTTGCTTTCTCTCCATTTGTTCTCAGTAAATGGAAAGAAGCAGGACCCTGATGAAGTCTGAGGGAGCTACATCCCCTGCATCAAGTCAGGCTTGACTTCTCCTCTCCTACCTGCCCACCTTCAACACTGCTGGTGGCTGCTCCTTCCCTGGCAGCAGCAGCAGGGCCACCGGCTCTGCCACTAGAAGAGTTCACAGATCATCATGCTCATTAACACAAACTGAACTCGACTGTGATTCAAATTGATATACCAGACAGTCAGATGCAGTTGCTGGGGAACCAAACACTCCAACTGTTCTCTTGCCACCACTGCTGCTGTGGAGGAAACCTCCGGGCAGAGAGCTGGGACCAGAGAGCTGAAGAGCATAACTTCTTAGGTTACACCAAACTGGACCACCATGGAGTCTTTGGAAGTTCCTTCTGTCACTGTGTTGCCCTGGAACAGGGTTATAAAGCATGTATGAGGCCAAGGAAATCTGTTCTGTCATGCTTCTTTGCATGGGTAACTGAAAACCCACAGCCTTACTCAACCCATCTCCTCAGAGTATTTGTGCTTTCTGGAACAAGAACTGCCTTCCAGAAGCCAGTGCTGGTGACAAGGGACCAGCTGGCATGCTTGTAACCCTTTACTTTTATGCAGGCAGCCTGCCAGAGTGATTAGAATCTAAACTTAACTGTGCTGTTTCAGGTATTGTGAAAACAGCGTGTTTCTGGATCACTAGGGATGCTGGGCAGTGAGCCATGCTGAGGACCAGGAGCCAGAACATCCTCTGTTGGCATGTTCTATGGAAAGCATATAGCTGAATCTTTCTTGGCCGTTTATCTCCCATTCCAAACAAGGGGCAGAAGTCTGAAGTGTTAACCCTTCCAGATGTTTAGGAGCAGGTGCCACAGCCATTCATTGACTGTTTCAGAATAAAAAGTTTGTCCCATTGTTCCTGTGTAAAGATAGAAACTTTGTTGGTCAGGATGCAAACCTTATCTGCATGATTACAAGGGTTTGTTTTTGCTATCTCAGTGACTTTTTGCCTGTTGATACTTACAAAGAACCTGACCCACAGTTCTCTAGAGTTGTGAGTATGGGATCAAATCCCATACACTGTGTTACAAGCATCTCTTGATGACTCCCAAAGCACTTGCAAACACAAAAGAGGATAAAATATGAGATGAATGGGAAGCTTGAATGAAACAGAAATTGTAAACCTTTAGGCAGAATTTCTCTCTGGAGATTTCAGTCTCCTGTTACTAATAGGTGAGGATCACATGGCCAGTGAGGATCACAGGCAACGGCACAGCAAGATCAAAACATAAACATGATTCCTGTGTTATTCTAGTTAAACCAGGAACAAATCTGGCACCATTCAACTCTGGCCTTTCAGCTCTGAGACAGGGCAATAGCAGTACTCATGCCAGCTGGCTATCTGCTCTGCAAGAGTCAACAAGTTTCTTGACATGCGATGTCCTTCTATCTCATTTGTTGATTGGAGCAGTGAAATATTTATGAACTGTCATCAGTGTCCAGCTTTTGAGTTTTGACCCAGTAAAGGATAAATATGGGACAATTTGCCTTTGGCCTTTCACTTTGGCCAGTGACCAGCTTTCTGTCTGTTTGTGGTTTCAACTGGACGGGGAAACAACTGTCCCCTAGGTAAAACCTTTTCCATATCTATGACTTACTCCAGAAATAAATGATTTTAAAACCAAACACATTGAGTGAGAAACAAATCCCACACAGTTGTCCAATGGCCTTCGACCTCCTAATGGCTTGATGCCAGCTGGCTGCCAGCTGGCTACTTCATTACATGAGGAAATAAGTTTCTCACAGACAACACTCCCTTCCATTTTTAGTACTACCAAAAAAGAAAAATCAAATGCACCTTTCCTATAACACCCTTTCAATCCAAAAAAAGGGAGAGATGTGACACAGGTGCCTGTTGAACTTTCAACTTTGAGTGGCAAAGTACCAACTAACTACTGCTGGACTTCACACTCCCACAGAAAAAAAAAATTTGCTCAGGCAAATCATTGTACAAATCTTACCACCTTAAAAGAAGAAGTAAAAACTGAAGAGAGAATAGAGTAAATAAATGAAATCAAATGTAGTGGGAGGTATTGCAGATCTTTTGTACATGTTAAGCCATGAGTAGAGAGACATACATTTTGGCATATATGCAAAGAGCTAGACTTTATACACAGGCTCCATGCAAAAGTGCTCCTGCTTTGTACAAAAACAGGTGGGATGTGAAGGATTTTTACTTTGCAGTGGAAACAGTTCACAGCCCAGTTCAGCAGAAATTTGCCTGGTTCCTTGAAGCAGAGAAAATGTGTGCTGTTAGGAGTGGACACTCAAGCTTCCTGACCCTCCCAGCTATCTACCAAAGTCCATGACTCATGAGAAGGATAAGAATGCCTCAGAGAGCTGAAGGAAGGAGACCTTGGGAATAGTTCTCAGGCAGGTGACGACAGGGCTCCCAGGGACTCCAGTGCTAGGCAGGATGAGGTTGGGCTAGGCAGGCAGCTGAATTGGAGGGTGATCTGCTGGTGCAGCTCATTTCCTTCCACAGTTGAGCGTTGCAATTACCCAACAATCCCCACATCAATATGTGCACTCATATGAGATAGGTCCAGCATGGGAAATGCATCTATATTACTCAAGATCAATTGAACACCTTTATATTAGTCATATAATGACAGGTTAAATATAGGTTTAACTTCTTTTCTTTTCTTTTCTTTTCTTTTCTTTTCTTTTCTTTTCTTTTCTTTTCTTTTCTTTTCTTTTCTTTTCTTTTCT
>VXBX01009771.1:0-28741 GCA_013400415.1 Scytalopus superciliaris | reverse complement strand
TGGGGCTGACAGGGCACTGGGAGTGGCTTCTGGGAATTCAGAAGATACGGGATAAACAACCATCCTAAAAGCCACAAGGCAAAGACAAATCAAGGCATAAGACCTGGAAAAGCAATCCCTGTTCTCCAGTTTCCATTTCATCCCATGTCAGCCACACTGTGCTCCCAATCTCTGTCTCCCGGGGTTTCCCAGTTGCCGGCTGAGCGAAATCTTGAGTTCCCTTCTCAAAGATTTGACTTTTTTTCACCCTCTTGACAGGCCACGTGGACCCAGGGGAGGATGACCTGCAGACAGCCTTCCGGGAGACACAGGAGGAGGCTGGTCTGCAGGCCAGCCAGCTCACCCTCATCGAGGGCTACAGGAAGGAGCTGCACTACCCTGTGCGTGGCAAACCCAAGACTGTCGTTTACTGGCTGGCAGAAGTGAAGGACTGTGACACAGAAATCAAGCTGTCGGAGGAGCACCAGGCTTTCCAGTGGCTGAAGCTGGAGGATGCCTGCAAATTGGCAGAGTATGAGGACATGCAGGCAACGCTGAAGGAAGCACATCAGTTTCTCTGCTCCAGAGAATGAGTGCTTTTATGGGGGATAAGGGTAATTTTTGAAGAAAAAAATGGCCCGAGCTTTTTTTTGGTTGGTTTATTTTTTTTTTTAAATTGAAGGGAGAGCTGCATGGCTGCAGAAATGTAGATTTCTTTTTTAAATCTGTTGAAATTCAGTGAAAATATGTGGAGGTTTTAAAGAGTTTGTGCTTTTGCCTCCCCTAGAAAACATGAAAAAGCGTGGTCTGATTGAAACATGAGCCAGAGATGTCTGAATTGAAACCCAGAGCTAACAAAGACTTTCTCTGTCCCTGTGTCATTTTCTTCCCTTTTTTCTTTCCTTTTTCCCCTCCCTTGAAGTGCTGAACAACCACAGGTCTTTTTGAAAAATCAAACCCTTGATATATCTTGACTTGTTGATGTAGAGCTACAGAGTTGAGAAAATGAGCATATGGGGATTTTTTAATAACAAAATTCTTACTGCAGAAGCTGCACCTTGCATTTCAAATGAGGAAGCAGTAGTTCTGTTCCCAACTCCCCCACTGATATGCTGTGATCACTTGTCAAATCATTTCTGGCCCTGTTTGTTCGTATCATGAATTTATGTACATCCCTAATGTACTGTTATGAGAATGCTTTCAATCCAAAGACTCTTAGTAAACTGTTGAGGTAGAGTATTTAAATGGTAAACCTCAAGTTCTTTGGCCTCTTTCTTTTCATTTTTTTTTGATCTTCAACAGACATCTGAGCCATACATTTTTCAGGGGGTTGCTAAAGGGAAATCTGTGTGGTTGATGCATTTTCTGCACGGGATATTTAAGCTTATGTGCAATCTTGTGTCTGTTTAATACTATCATGTGTCTGTGGCTGCAGCCACTCATCTCTTGGTGCAGTGTCCATTAATAATATTAGTACCAGTGTGAGAGGAGTGTCTTGCTCATCACTCTGTTACCTTTCTGTGGAGTGATTTATAAAATCCTTATAATGCATCTTTTTGTTTGTATATATATATATATATATATATACATACATACACAGACATACACACAGGAAAGGATTACTCTAAGGAGGCTTTAATGCACATATATATATATATTCACACACACATAAACAACTTCAATGCTCCTCCACTTTACAGTCAAGTTTTATTTTGATTATGAACACTGTTTAGAAGCATTTCATTCAGGTGGTGGCAGAGAGTGGGAGGACACAGGCTGTGCAATTGCTCTGAGTGTTTCTCCTAACTTCAGAATGAGAGGATGGAAGGTGTCTCCCACTGTCACCAGGTCCAGCCCCAAGGCAGAATCAGCTATTTTGGAGTCTTTCCTGATATATGTTTGGATAACATGCAGCTTAAGGCCTCCCCTGATGAAGGCTCACACCTTCAGTTCCTCTTGCAACATTTGGTCTCTAGCATCTAATGGAGGTAAACCAGTGAGGAGTAACTAAAAGGCAACAACCAGTGAAAGACAAGGGTGAGAGAAAAGTGTCTGTGCTGCTTCAGTCTTGTTTTTGCATTATTGTTTGAGCTACCATTTAATCAGTGCTGTGTCAACAGTGGTGGTGCTGCCTTCATGTTTATCAGCAAGATTAGCATATTAAGGAGGAGTTACAGAGAGTCATTAACAAGCCATCGGTTCTGTCCATTCCGCAGTAAGGAACGTGTGCACTTGTTGCTCTGGACGACACGACGTGAGCCGAACCCCAAGTCAGTATTTCCCTTTTAGTGGCACTGCTTACAGGGTGCTCCCGAAGAGTGTCAGGGTTTTGGAGGGTGACCATTGGTGTGCACCGTAAGGTGATGTGCTCCCTGGACAAAATTTCAAAGGCAGGCATCTTAACTGTGGCAGAAACAGGTACAAGGGATGTAACTGTGATACTTGGTGAGGCACTTTGTGTGCATTTTGAGATACTTATGCATCCCCACAGGTTTTGTGAGTAAAATGATGCTTGCACAGTTGGAACCTTGGCCCCAAAGCCTTCGAATTTGTTTTAAAGTGGAAACATTGGAAAGTCAGAATTTAACTCTGATTCCACTTGTGTTCACTGCTTACTGGTGAAGAAAGAGTTCTTCCTCTGCCTGTGTCTAGCAGTAAAATACTTTCCCAAGGAGTGTCTGAGAAACCCTCCAGTAAATAATTATGGAATAATATGCCTGGGGAAGACATTTCTGACCTCTGTGATTTTATGCCTTGAACCAATAGGCCTTGTATTTTCTTTCTTGAGACCAGTTAAGTTTTTGCTTATAATAGTATCTCCTGGCAGTAAATTTTTTACCAGGCTGTGGATCTATGTTTAAAAAGAAAAATTAAAACCAAATTAAAACAAATAGACTTTAAATTCCCTAGAGGGACATTATTTCTGCCATAGATTAAATAAAATCCAACTCTAGAGAAGCCCAAGCTACACTGAAATAGGGGAATAACCTAATTTAGGTAAAGGGGAAAGCATTGTTCTAGTAAGAGACATGAGGATATGGTTTCCCTTGCTCTACTGAACAAATACACTGACACAACTTGTACTTGTAATTTCCTGGTGTTAGTATTTCTTTCTCCAAATAACTCCTGACTTATAGCCACGATTACATCATTTCAAAAATCAGAAGAAAAGCAGAAATCTGTGAGTATTAGGAATGCACTAAGACATTGCAAGTTTTCACTGAGAAAAGGCCAGGACTGAGTGTGACAGTCACAGGTAATTAAGCTCAAACAAGAAGTGTAAAGGCTGAAAACAGTGTCTTGCTCCTGTCTAGAAAAAGAAACTATATTCCTGCTCTGATAGGAGCAATGTATCTATTCCTTGACTATTCCATGTGATTATAAGAAATCAGAGACTGAAGCTGGTATAAAGTGGCTCTATATGCAATATCCCCAACAAGCATAACCAGTGTTACTTGCCAGTCTGTACAATAAAAGAGGATGTGTGTTTTAATAAGGTTTAGTACATCCTAAATATGGAAATATTTGAAGAGGCACATGTTCTCTCTGCAGGGCTCTTGTAGAGATGCAGAGAGGACAGTGGAGTGCTACCTTTTAAGTTAGAAAAATGGCTTGCTGTTAATCAATTGACAACTTAGAGGGGGTGAGTATTTTGGCAGGTATCTGGAGGAGACTATAATTTTTTGAGTCCTGAAGGTAGTGCTTATTATATTCTCACAGTGACAACATAACTGACAGCCTCCTGTGCCTGCTGGCAGCTAGTTTTGCCTTTAAAAGAATTTAAGTATCATCAGGGCTTGTGTTTTTTACCTTACACCTTGTCTTCAGAGATTTGCTTTCTCATATGCTCAGTAATCTTGAATTTCATTTCAATGGGCAGTTGCAGCTGGCAAAGGTCTCAGCTTCATTTAGGTAAACCTGGGGTTTGTTACGGGCTAAGGCAGCTCTGGAATTTCTAAGCAGCATGTGCCTGTACAAACCAAACAATATACTCTGCTTGCTTCAACCTTGTGCTGTGCAAGGAGATTGTACTGGAGTGTTCCAAAAAAAACCAAAAAACCCCAAACGGTGCTTACTGCCAAAACAGCAAAGGCAGGGAAGGAGGCCGGCTGTGGCGGCGCTCTTCCCGGTGGGAAGAGTGGCACGGGATGGAACCAGAGCTCTGCTGCTTTGAGCCTAGTCCGTTTGGTAGCTGACATTGTCGAAAAGAGGAGTGACAGTCCCGTCTTTCCACTCGATGAGGATCTCCCCGCGCCGCAGGGAAGGGGAGCGGGACGGTGGGGCGTGTGGCTGGGCACCCCTTCGCAGGGCAGTCGGCTCCCGCAGGTCGGCCCTGCTGCTGTTGGCTGGAGAGCTCTTCAGAGCAGAGAGGATTTTCTTCTTCCTAGGAGGAGAGAGAAGAGGGTACGTGACTGCACCTGCCCGTCCCGTGGTGGCTTCACTGGTGCAGCAGCTGCGGTGCCACATCCTTCGGGGTGGGGTGAGCTGTGCAGGAGAGGAGGAGCCAGCACGGGCAGCTGCATTTGGGTGGATTAGGGAGTGGGATGGATGAACAGAGTGGCAGAGAGGAGGTACCACCAAGGGTGGCATCACTGGTGAGCAGACCCATCTGCCGAGAGCCAGAGACTTCAAGTGTGAGATGGAGAAGGGCAGTGCCAAGAGCAAGACTTTTTGCTTTGAAATGCAGGAGTTTTGTTTTAAAATGCTGTTCGTGGCAGACCGAACAGAGCCGAGTCCCACTTACTTGTTGTAGTGAACATTGAGTGTCAGTATTATTAATCCCAGTATGAATGCCAAGGGGCTGAGGACCAGCATGGCTGTCTTCCAGTTGGTGCCTGAAAGGGTGTGATAAAAAGCATCATGTGTTTGCTGTACCTGTCTCTGTTCTTATGCAATAGCCACAACTGCCACAAAAAATCACCTCTAATGTCCCTGCAGACTGGCAGATACCAAGGAAAGTGCTTTGTCTACAAGATCAGCCTCTTACAGCTGCTTTGCACTGCGCAGCATCCCTCTATTGGAAATGTCCACAAAAGGTTTTCTTTTTTGCTATGAAGACAATAACTATTCATGCTTCTCCTCTGCAGCTTTCTGATACAAAATAAGAAGGGCTTGGGAAAGGCAGCAGTTTTAATAGGTATCTATTTCTCCTGACAAGCTGGAACAAAGCCTTTGCATGTTTTTACTCACTTTTTTAACTCAAGGCCTGTGGAGATTTGTTTGATCTTTAAAAAGAACCTTTCTGACAGATAATTTGGTGCCCTCATTCCCTAATGAGCATCTTCAGCAATACCCAGCGGAGTGTAGCTCTGCTGTGATGGGAAGGACAGGGGCACTGATGAATCTTCATCTACCTGTCCCTTTCCTCCTCTGGACAGTCCCTGGACCTACCTGCAAGCCTTGCCACACTGTTTTTCGCTCTGTTTCCATGCTTCTTAGAGTGATTGTGGGATACATCTAGGGGAAGAAGCGGAGAGACTCAGATTAGCAACTTCCAGTTGGACTAAAGGAAACTACAAATTCCTCCTGGGGCTGCATTGTAACCACAAATGCCCTTTGTATGAACCCAGAAGGGAAAAGGAAACTATTGTTTCTCCGTTATCCCCAGCCACAGGTATTTGTTGCTCCTAAAACATCTGATGGCTGTGCCCCCAGGTTAAGGCTATGGCCATATCACTGAACTGCTTGCCAAGGGGAACACCTCAGCGTGTGGTGTGAAAGCACTCAGCTGTACACAGGGAAGTCCTTCAGAGGACCCCAGGTACTTACCACCCCTGAGAACAGTCGAGTAGCCTCTTAAATGCTGCCCACACTTTCCTTCCTGCTGTTGTCACATATGCATTCAGAAAAGTGCTCACCCTCGTTTGCTGGGAGCTGTGCCTGTTTGGTCCTCATTGGAGGCACTGTGCTGTTCCATTTGTTAGCCAGAGGTGGGTCAGTCAAGCTCACAGAAGGCTCTCTGTCCACAACATCCATCTTTGATGAATCGATGGTTTTAGCTTGGAAGAAGATAAAGCAAAGGTCTGTGTGATTATCATTTACTTTCTTATACAGGAACCTGGGTGTGCTCAATGCCTAGCAAGGAAAGGGAACCCTCCTGTGCATCAGGAGCCTCCAGTTCTCACAGATTTTAAACATGAAATGAACATCTTGAGACCGAGTGAGCAACCAAAGCAGAGCTTGTTTTCTGGTGGTAAATATGATCATTGGTCTAAGAAGTATGAGTGCAATGCCAGCTGTTAAAGGATGACATGTGAGGAAGAGGCAAATGGAAGAATCACAACTATCATGAACACTGCAGATGAAAAAATGGGATCAAAAGGGTGCTAAGTAGTCCATATGTCTTGCAAGGCTCAACAACTTTCTTTGCCTTGTAGTCCTACTGCAGAATTAGGGTATGTGGGGAAGCAAGTGCTGCTAGAGGGGAGGTTGTGGGAATTCCTGGGGCAGCAATTCACCCCTCTCCTGCACTGACTTGTGTGTCAAGGTTAAGAAACCTGTGTCTTCAGGGCTGCCTGCTGCTTATCTGACCCCCATCCTGTCCCGTGCTGTGAACATCCACAGTTGCACAGGTGTGATTTATCGAGCAAGCCACCCGCCAGAGGGGAAGTTCTCTGTCAGTGATCAGCTGAAACGTGGATCAGAAGTGCCTAAACAAACACAGAGGGCTTTGATGCTGTTACTGAGTGGTCAGAGGTTCCCTCCAGTAGACCAGGCCATGGGATTGATAGGATGATTATTGGTTTGCACAAGACGCACTAACTGGCACAACCTGATTCAAAGCCTGCTCTGTGTTTACCCTCACAGCCTTATTTGGGGATCCTGGCTCAGAGGCAGCCCTGGGCTGCCAGGAACAGTGCCTTGGGGAATGCAAATGCCCTTTTCACATGCCTTTTTCCCATATCTTAAATGTTCCACGCATTTCCTAGCCTATATTTAGCTAGCCTATTATGGTATCTAACTTGTATGGTCCATATTTAACTTCATGTTAAACAAACACTACTTGTGACTACTGTGATAATTACATGTTAACCTTCTAGCTGGCTAATTAAAGACCTTGGGGCGGAAAAAGGCTAGCTTACCTGCACATGGCAGACTAAACAGCTAATGTACCTCTTTTTATTCAAATCACAATTTCTTTGTGTCAAAAGGTTATACTCATAATCCCATCTGCTTGTGCCAACCAGATTCATCACATCTGCTCTTTACTCATTTCTACAAAGCTCAAAACCTCTTTGGGGCCATCAACTTAGGGTAAGGAACAGCCTCCTGTAAGGGAGTTAATTTCCCCTCAGGAAGGTTGGGAACCTCGTCACCTGCAAAGAGGACAAACACAGAAAAGCCACTACAAGCACCTGGAGTGGAAGTAAAGGAGAGGGGGAGAGTTACGAGGGGAGGAATTCAGTGTGATTTTGAGGTCTCAGTTCTGCACACAACTTTACAAGAGAAGTTCTGAAACCACCTCTCTTTGCAGAAGGGACTAAATGGAAGAGGGAAACAGACTGGACCATGAATTATCCGTGGTCAGCAGTGGGCTTCACTGGCACGTGACAAATAATGACAGTCACATCACAGTGCAGTGACCATGCCTGGTGTCTCTTAGCCTCGTGTCCAACACCTAAAAATATAACAGGACCAGGGTTTCTGCCCTTTTAATGTCCAGTCTGGGCAGAGCCTAGTGAACACTCGTGAAGGGAGAGATGAAATTCTCTTAGCAAAGATCAAGGCCATGAAAATGATAATATAAACCAGATTTTTAATCATTTCTGATGTCATCTTCTAGGATTTCTTAGTGCAAAGGAAGAGCAGCACACTGCCTCCCACTGCTAGCTGTGTTCACTAGTCTCATTATGGTTACATCAGGCACCAGGAGCAAGGTTCTCTTCTGAGGATCATGAGAACATGGAATGAAGGTTAGAACTGTGGTTTCATTAGTGAAAGGTGCATTGTTGGGAGGAGATCACTGTACCTTCAGAAACTGAAGCAGCAATTTCCAATTTCAAATACAGCTGCTTCTCAATAATTCATAGAGGTTTAAAAGAGGTTTTCAGCTGCCTCCAGTTGTCTTGTTACCAAAAGTGGCATCTCAAAGTACCAAAAGCCCTTTGAAAGTCTAAAGTGCCTGACTTTGTAGGATTGCCTTGGTTGTTCTGGGCTTGGGAGGCTGAAGCAATTTCAGCTATTACTAGCTGTGGGCACCTGAAATATTTGCCTGTCATCAGAAATGCAGCTGGGGTTTAGCGACCTGACCCAGTAAGGTGTTGTGTGCTTTCTGGAAAACACTGAGCAGCAGCTACTGGGGAAGCCAATGGTACCAGGTGGGGCTGAGCTGGAGCCACTTGGAATCTCTCCAGGTGGGGCCAAAGTGAACATGAGTTAGGATGATGGATGCAAGCCCGGTGTTAGGTGGCTTGGGTGACATGTAAGTTAGATGTTATCTGATGCTAAATCTACCTCATCTTACTTTCATAGATCCACACAGGTGTGTCTACAGCTTGCTGTGTTGGCTTGCTGGGCCTCCGAGCTGCTGTCCGGGCAGCAGCACAGATGGTCTCGTCTGCTAAAGTCTTCCACCTGCTGAGTTTGTCCTTCTCCCTGGAGACAAAGACCTTGTGGCCTCCTTCCTGGGTGCTGAGGTAGAAGCCCAGGCTCTGCAGAGTCAAGTGCCCCTTCTTGCTGCAAGACCACGCCTGTCGTTCCCAGTCCCCGCAGGGCTCCAGCTTGACCAGAGCGTTCTCCCTCATCCTGTGTGCCGACAGGCACTGCTTCGTCTGGAGGCTGACAACGCTCCTGGTGTCGGGGTCCCAGCTCCACTGCTGCTGCTGGGAATGAGCCTTGCAGCTGGCCAGGCTGATGCTGTGGGTGTGGTGGTGGGAGACACGGATGCACTTCTCCAGCCGGGTGTTCCGTATGAGGAAGCCTCGTCCCTCTGCTACTGCGGCACAACCAGAGCACGGTTTAGAGCTGTGTCTGCCCGAGGCAAACCCTCCTCTGAGCACCAGGCACTGTGAGTGCCTTGAGGAAGGGGAGACGCAACCCACCAGACCTCTCCTGTGTAGACATGCCCAGATAAACAGTTCCCACAGCTTCCTAATTCCCCGGAATTGCGTTTCTTTGAAATAAGGAGGGTGCAAATAGCCCTGAGCAATGCTAGAGAAAAACAACATCCCATGTAACACTAATGGGAAAAAACTTACCGTCCTTCCAACCTGAGAAATTCTAGGATTCTATGAAATACCTGCTATATATATTTAATTCAGTACTTCAGCTGCTTTAGTTAGATACCCATCCTTCCCTCGCTCCAAAATAATTTGATGGTTTGGGGTTTTTTTGCCCCTATCCAGGTCAAATCTTTCTTATAAAAAAGCAATTGAAATTCCCCTGTGCTATTCATCTGGGGCCAGCTAGGCCACCTTGGGCTACACTTTCCATTAAATGGCTTCTGGTGGTGTTAAAGCAGTGCTGGGATAAAACTACATCCTATCAGAAATGTGTGAGTACTTGGCTGACACAGCTCAGGTAAGTACAGAAATTATCTCATATTTAGCACCCCTGACTTTGGTCTGTGCACCCCAGGCACGAAAGTACCACTTTTAATGACCCTGTTGTAAGAGAGAGACATTACAGCCATCCCACAACAAACACACGATTTGAAGCAATTTCTGTAATGGCTTGTTGCTTCTAACAGCAACAGGTCCGAACATCTCTGATGACTTAGGATGGATACCATCACCTTAGCTGGACAATTGCCCCTTTTTTCATTATAAAATCATCAGGTGTGGCCTGTGAACATCCTGAGCAAGATGTTAAATGTCAAACCATCCCTCACTGGTGGGGGTGTACCTTCCGCTGTGTATTTTGTGCCTAAGACAGAGAGATAGAAATAGAAGTTTCAAGTTTTCTGAACATTCTGGAAACTATTTCATTACAATTAACACATGGTGACTCCCAGCTTTTGCAGTGACCCTTTTTTCCCCTGTTTTCCCCAACAGTCAGAATTATAAAAACCCCATCAGCAAACAGTACTGAGCAAAAAGAGTAAGAGGACACTGAAAAGCGATGTTAAACAAGAACACTGATGTTTATCTAAACTGTTTCTGCAGAGTTTCCCCTCCCAAAGCAAAGAACAATACTCTTCCCTCATAGCAAGAATTTGGCTCAGTACCTGAAAAAATAAGTGACAGTATAAACAGAGGCCGGTACACAATACCAGGGGTATAAACAATCGCTTGAAAGAGATCTCATGTTTTTCTCTCAGGAAATTCTGGGGCTCTGCTAGATTAATAGTGCCTGGGGGCTGTTAAATCAGAAACAGGTCAGGGCTTTCTGCTGGTCCTGAATGCCTGGGGAGAGGCACTCAGAAACCACAGCACTACTGCGCCAGCTCTGAGGTGAGGATGGATGTGCCTGCACTGGGATATTGGGTTTCATGGACCTGTGATAGCCACCAACTCAGGCAATTCCTCCTGAGCCAACGTGCCTAAATGGAAATTAAATTTCTGGGCTCTCTGTGAACAGCTCATGAGCCCTGTCCTCCTTAACCCTTCTTGAGGGGTGGGTGGAGGTCAAATATTTAATGCACTTCGGACTTGAGTTTCTGCCAGTTTTGAAAGGCAGGAGAAATATCTCATTATATAATCTCCCATAATCTTTAGAGAATTGAAATGGATGAACACAATCCCACCAACCACCCCACCCCTGCCGTTTTTCCCTAGCATCTGGAATCCAGGATTCTCATCCTTTAGCTTCAGCTTAAAGTGAAAAGCCCAGTTCCAAATCATTCTAGAGCTGCATAAAAATGTAACAGGCAAATATGACAGCTGTTCTGGGTCAGACAAAGCACCTGCTGAGCCCAGGATCCTTTATCCAGCACTTGCATTTGCTAATAGAGGAAGAGGGTAGGACTCAGACAAGCGAAGAGCTCACTCAAGACAGCAAGGATGCGTGTGCCTCCTTCCAAAAGTCACAGCATTGAGGAAGGGACCTCTGCAGATCACCCAGTC
This sequence comes from Scytalopus superciliaris, assembly GCA_013400415.1. Lineage (NCBI taxonomy): Eukaryota > Metazoa > Chordata > Aves > Passeriformes > Rhinocryptidae > Scytalopus > Scytalopus superciliaris. The sequence continues at coordinate 17,759 of VXBX01009771.1, read as the reverse complement.
CAACCCCCCTGCCAAGGCAGGGTAACCTGGAGTAGGGACACAGGAACTTAAGTGTCCAGGTGGGTTTTGAATGTCTCCAGAGGAGGGGATTCCACAACCTCCCGGGGCAGCCTGTTCCATTGGTCTGTATGAACTAATTCAGAGAACATCACTGAGCATTTATGCTTAAAATGCTTTTCCCCGTGTCCACTGCGCTGCATTTTTCAACTCAGAAGTTTAAAAAAAAAAAACAGGATTTTGTTGCTCAGTCAGTATTATAAGCTTATTCTGCAGCTCCACACAGTCAACCTCAGTTTTTAATATTCTCAATAATTTTGTGGCATCAGCAAACTTAATTACTTCATTGTTCACTCCTTTTGATCTTTGTCAGTACCTGCCGATACTTTCATTCTGCTGTCACCATTGTCAACTTATTCCACCTCTTTGTTCCAACCTGTGGGCTAAGCCTCTCTCTTACTCTGTGAGAATGGAGCTTCTTAAGGGCCTTGGTGGCAGAATCTTATCAAAAAGCTTTTTGCAAACACAAGCACAAAGTCTTGGTCAGCTCACCATGTTTAAGTGCTCATCGATGCCCTCATGGATACCAGACACCCCCCATTGCAAAAGCTGCATTTTGACTTTTCTCGTATTTATTGCTTTAAATAAAAATTCACATACTTCTTAGAAGTTTAAAAAATGTCATCTTTAGTTGTCTCTAACTCGGTGTGAATGCCATCTGGGCTGGCCATTTGCCACAGAATTATTTATGATTTTTTTGTCCTCCTAAAGCTTCCTCTGTTGCCAATTTTGTTTGACAAACTGCAGAGTGACTGCCTGACCATTCTGAAGAGAGCACCGGAGCCAATAATCCATTCAGCCTTTCCACACTGCCCTACTTTTGGTTGCCCTCCTTATATTTACGTCAGCTATTTATTAACCTCCTTACCCCCACCAAGTTCCTACTTCAGATATGTTTGAAAATTTCTGTTGGCAGCTTTTGTGTGCTCTCTCTGGGTTGTTCATCCAAGTCTTTTTCCTGTGTGTTTTATTGCAGGTTTTATTATTAAACACGCCAGAATCTCTGCTGCTTTTTCTTTTCCTTGCTTGGCAATGACTGTCCATTTGAAGGCTTTGTGTGTTTTCATTACATTTTAATGACTGTTGCTGTTTAACCCAGCCAGCAGGTGTGTCTTTTCCTCTCTGTGTATAGTCCCTGATATTTCATGTTCCCCTCTAAAGAATCCCCTCACTTGCCCCACACAGTCACAAGGGGTAGACCCACAATTAAAGCTGGGGTACGTTTACTTTGAGATACACATCAGGCACTGAGAATCTTTACTCAGGAGGCAAAATTACATTCGTTTTTGCCAGCATTGCCAAGTCTCACCGTCCAGTGGTCCAGCAAATAGGGCCATGAGCCCTAACATTTTAGGAATGTTAACCTGCAGCAACCAGAGCATCCAGTGTGCTCCCTGAGGATGGGACTCAGTGTCTCTGGAAAATGCCAACCTTACCCACAGAGCCCACGTAGATGCCTGCTTTGAGCTGCTCATACTTGAACACTTTGGCCTCTTCGTATTTTTAGGTACAAAACAAACAATTTCTAGCAAGGCTCTTGATGCCAGCTCATCTGTGCTATGATACTGCCACTGTGTCTGGTAACAGGATAGAAAAGCAAGCAAACATAGCCCCCTGCTTCCCTGCAGCACGGCCACCCTTGGGACATGCTGTTCTGTGTAGGATTAGGAGCAAAAACCATGGAAGGTTCCTAATTAAGGTAATGCCACCAGGAAAGCCTTGGTTACCAATAATCCCAGTGTGGCTGGGAAAGTTTCTGCTGTTTCTGTGTTAGCTTGATTGGAGATGTTTGCAGATTATTTGGGTTGGGTTGTCCACCCTAAAGGCTCTGCAGAGGGAAGTAAGTCAGAGCTGAGGAAGCACAGGTTCCCAAAACACTCCAGGCCACCCAGGAATCTCAGCATTGGCTTTGGCCTCTCTTGTCCTTCCTGGTGGGGCTCCCAGCACTTGGGAAAGTCCTTTAATTAGCTCAAATTCTCGTTGCCCAGTGCGTGTTTTCTGTAGAGACATGTGTGCTGAGTCACAGTCAGGAATTTACCTTTTCCTGCCTCTACCTGTCCTCAAAGACATGTATCCATCTGCATCTGCCATGGCACCTCTCATAGGGACTGCTTTGTGGGGACACCTCACAGCCTAGAAGAGCTCCCAAACGTGTCTCTTCTTGGCTACCACCACGTGACAGCAGCTCATCCCAAGTGGCCACAGTGGCTGGGAGAAATGTCTCCAACCCAAAATGAGCACAGCCCTAGGGGTACTTACACCGTGGCTGAGAAACCTGGGACCCAGCAGGACCACGGCCTGCCTTACTGGTGAGATAAGCCAGAGAGTTTCCTGCTCATGTTAATCTGCCTCCACTCTTCCCACTGCAGCGGGTCATGGCTTCTCTACAGAACATACACCAACAGAGACAGACCCACACAGTCCTCATACACATCACGTATGTTTGTCTCCTTGCATAACTCCCCTGAATATCAGCTCTCCCAGGATTTAGGGGCCCCTTGCCTTCTTGAACTATAGCATCAGATGGGAAGAGGCTTTGGAAGACTCACATCCTCCCAAGTTGCCCTGACAGCAACGCTGGTCTCTGCCCTAGCTCTAAAAAGAGCTGCAAGGGACTCCAGCTCCTACCAGAAATAGCTCCAGCCCAAAAGAAGAAAAGTTTAATCAGAGAATGTGGGGAAAGCCATCTTGAGCTGCACAGGCACTACAGGAATGGGAACAACACCACTCCCTACACTGGTACTAATCACGGTACTGCTCCCTTCAGGCAAAGATACAAAGGAGATGATGCAGCAGCAGAAGAGGGAAGCTCCCAGGAAAGGCAGGAAGGTTCCCTGTGCAGATGCTGCTCAGTGCAAGGCACTGCTCTGTTTGACCAGTTGCAGAAACATCACATTGAGTCAAACTGAGGCAAGCAGCTTGAGCTGCTGCCAGGTATGGACAAACAGGACCAGCAAGCAGGAGCAGAGTTCAGTGCAGGCCATCAGTAAATCCCTCACATGGAAACATCTCTTCCATCCAAGGGAGCAACTCCCTGTCTGCTGCCTATGCAGGACTCCAGCCCAGACCTGTGGGATGAAGAAATTAAAAACAGCTGGAAGTCACTTGCTGTCCTAAGAGAAGTGTGGTGAATGTGTTTGACCAAAGACAAGAAATCCAGTTGTGCAGAAGGAAGTGGCAAAATTGGCACTCTATTTTCTATTTTTATAACCAAGACCAGCATGGCAGGAGGTGAGATAAGGTATTTTTCGCAAAATTGGCTGTTGACTGGAGCCAATATTTGCTTTATTTTGCCCTGGTCCTCCCTTAGCCTCCAACTGTGCTTGCTTGGCTGTAAAACTTAGAGAAAAAATGTCCGTGGCTGTTCAGTGAATGTGGCCAATCTCCCTGTGGGGAGGATGGGGCTGGATGGAACCTGGTGAGTCCCTGCTGAAGGCCAAATAGTCCTTGCCCACCAGGCCCAGCAGACCAGGCAGAACTGGAGCTGGGTGAGTTACCTGACAACTGGGAGCTCTGGGTTTATGGGAGCAGAAGTTCTTCCGCTTTGGGCAGCAGATCAGCTCGTATCAAACAGTGTAATTTTTATAGAAAAGTCAACAAAGTTGATGAGTAACTGTCAGTAATTAGCCAGCATTTGTCAGTGGAAGACTTCTGGTTCTGCACTCAGACTGGTTTCCAGTAACATCTACCTCCAAGTGTAGTTCCCAGCTGTTACTTCTGGCAACCCTTCTGGGCTGTATTTTTTCCCAACTGTTGCTGCTTTCTTAAGAACATCTTACTTTCGGTTGACCAAAAAGGCTTCATACTTTCCTACATTACTGCAACATCCATTTTTGACCAAGTATTTCAGCAAAGGCCACCAGGGGAGCACAGCAGTCATAGGAAAATAACAAAGGTTTTGAAAAAAAAAAAAATCTATAAATGATGGGAAGCTGGAGAGGTTCAAGAAGTCCCACAAAGCTGCTGTAATTGGGGAAAACCAGTCCCTGAGAGGATATGGTGGGTGTCTACAAAATCCAGAGAGGTCTGGAGAGGATGGGCAAGGGCTGACTGGTCAAGGACTGGTCCCAGATGGGACAAGGGGTGCCAAGGGAAGGCTCACAGTGTGCAGGAGGTGGTTCTGCACCCAGGAGTTTTCCCTGTATGAGCCAAGGGAGGAGATTGGATAGCTACTGAAGAGTTAAACACACCACAGTCAGGAAATTCCCCAAGCTGAAAATATTTGGAGACTGGAACGGTAAATGAGGGAGGAGAAGCATCATATAAGCTTGGCCTTTCTGCCTCTTCAATGCAAAATGGCTTAGGGCTGTCTTTTGAGATTGGGATATGAGGGATTAGGGAGCAGCCAGAACTTGCATGGGCTTGAGGGAGTGGAGGGTGGCTCTTAAGATACGGGATCAGGCCAATGTGACAAGCAGAGCCACTACCAGCCTCACACTCAGTGCACGAGGATCCAGAGTTGGTGTTGAATGCAGTCTTATTCCAGCAGTTTTCTTTCTGGCTGTGTAGGCACAGACCCTGCTGGTGCCCCACTTCCCTCCGCCCATTGTACCTCACAGGGTCACTGCTGGGTTTGACTTTGTAAGAAAACACTTTAGAGCTCCCTCCCTGCTTGCAGGTACTTTCCAAAGAAACAACTATTGGGACCAGCTCAGGCAATTCCAGGATTTCCAGTTTCCAGCAGGAAACCAAACCCTCAGAGGTCTGTTGAGAGCAAGCACCCCTGTCCTGCCAGCAGCCTTAAAACTCAGCAGCCCCAAGCAGGAGAGGATGGGGAGAGGCTACTGCAGGGAGAGATCAGCCCCAAACAAGCACAGGTTTGTGCTCTGCTCTTCAAGCTTCTTTGGGCATTGACAGGTGTTGGGAAGATAAATTCCTTTCCGGCAAAGCAGTTGTGGTTTTATTAGTGGTCTGGCTGAAACACGGCAGTTGATCACATGTTTCGCCGAAAGCATTACACTGGAAACGAAAAGAAATGTCCTGTGATCCTCCACACTTTGCTAATAAAACACAGCCATGAGGCTCCTGATGTGTGGCAACAGTAAAAAATTACTTTCTTCTAACACTGGACAAGATCTACATTAGAGGGAGAGAAAGAGCAAGACCTCGAAGGCTGTTCTGCTCCCCTGGTATCCCACCGTGGTGTTATCTCCAGGTCCCAACCAGATCTCTAGATTTTAAAAGATGCACGTGTATCCTCACCCCTTACTAGTGCAGTGACATACCCTCAGCCTGGGGCTTTGCAAAATTAAAGACTCAGTTCACTGAATTTACTCTAATTGGCAAGTTTTGGTGTGCAAACACAGCAGAAGTCAAACCTGAAGGAGCACAAACCTTTCCTTTGACCTGGCTCCAGAGCAAACTCAGGACTGGATGCTCAAAGCATCCTGGAGAACACACACTTAGAGACTGTGGAGCAGGGAATGGAAAGCAGCTGGTCAGGGGTGGCAGTCTGAGGTTTGTCTTCAAGGAATAAACATCCCAGCTTTGTAGCCCAAGTAGTTGTAGTCCTCTCGTCACGGGATTTTGAACAGCTCTGAGAAGGTAACCTGTAAAACTGTAGGGCTGTTCTCCTTGCAGAATCAGGGACTGAACGAGCCTTGAAGCACTTCGGGGATTTATTTCAGTGAGTCCCTTTCAGCCCAAAATCTCAGGCATAACAGCAAAATAAAAAGGGAAGTGCTTATTAGCTCAAGGACTGTGCCCATTTTTAAAGAAAACAGATTCTGCCCGAGGGATGGGTGAGATCCCAGGCAGCACTGCTCCCAGGCAGCTGTTCCTGGGTAGCACCACTCTGGCTCTGCAGCTTGATAGGACTTCTGCTTTCCTTCTCTGCCCATGCATGTCACAAACAAGGCTGCAAACTACTCCTTGGTATGGGCAGGATACAGGGTTAGAGCAACATCAGAAAGCATCTAATGTTAACATCAGCTGCTACCGAGTCTCTTCCATGGAGATGAGAGGCAGACTCTGCACCTTCCCAGCACATCCCACTCCCAGACGACCACCACAGGAACAGGACAATTACATCGAGGTCCTGCTGCCCTTCCCACCACCCTTTCCCATGCTGCCAGCATGTTCTGAGCCCTCTCACTTCTGCTGGGAAGGAGCAGCTGGGACAGGGAGCAGCACAGTGTTTAGGAGGTCACTTAGTGCCAGTCTCCCTCTCAGAGCAGGTTTATTCATCCACTACTCTTAGCAGTTTAAAGGCACTTTACAAAAGCAGCCAGCGTGATGCCACAGTGTCCTCTGGCCCAGCCATCCCAGCAGCTTGCCAGCCTGTCCCTCACTCTTCTGTACCCCGTGTTTAATCCCATTTGAAATGTTGCCCTGAAATGTGCCTGTAGGCACTTGTTTTGCAGCTGGTGAGTTCACAGCTTTGCAGCCCAAGCAACACTTCAGCAGAAAAACAGGTTAAAACCTGGGAGGCAGTTCTCTCCCCACTTTACAGCTACCCCAAAGGAGGAGAAACTTACCCTCAAGCCAAGGAAGAAGACAAATACAGCCCAGGCTCAGCCTGAAAAGCTCCATGGTCTGCCAGCACAGTGGGGGAGAAGGAGCCCCCAAAGCCTCTTGCCCACGAGCAGTGCCAGGCAGCTCCCTTTCCCCCCTTTCTCTGTCATTCACAGCAGAAAAACCTGCTGGGAGGAGAAGAACTGTTTTGTCTCAGCACTGGAGGCTTGGCAGCTGGCTTATCAGCAAAGGATCAGCTTGGAGACACGGTCCCGCTCAGCAGTTATCCCTTAGGAGAAATCATATGACGAGCCAGGATGGGGGGAGGTGGGACACACCAGACAGAGATGCTCGTGGCCACTGAGCTGGGCTCCTTAGCAGCAGCAGTTGCTCCCAGCAATGACAGGAGCATGCTAAGCAGGCTGGCCGGCTGCCTTCGCAGGGCTGGGAGCAGGGGAGGATGCAGGGGCTGGCCTGGCAAGAACAAAGGAATGCCCGGAGGGGCGTGGGATGTGTCTGCTGAAACCCTGCACTTGGCCGTGTGATCAGGGGGTCGTTTTCCCTTCACAGAGAATTATCCCTGCCAGGATGATTTTAGGGACTGTTATAGTTCATGGCAGAGGTAAAACCTCACAAACCAGCTGTGGGGATCCTGGGGACAGAGAGTGATGGAAGAGGGAGTTGAGCTCCTGGATGGCGAGCAGGGTCCTGCTGTGGGTGTGCCCTGGTGGTCTCCCTGAGGGTTACTCGGGTCGAGTTTGGCTCTTCATGCATCAGTTTGGGCTCTGCACTTTGGGGAAACCACACATTCCTCCCAGAGGAAAAGCAGCAAAGGCTGACAGGTGAAACAGCAGTGGAGTAAGAGAGAGTTGTAATTTTTCCTAGTGAGACACTCCCATTCTTTTCTTTCAGCACTTGTCTGTCCCCTGTGCTCTCACCTGGATATAGCATTAAGCCTTTTGCATAAAAGCACTTAAAAATGGTGGTTTCACTTTTACTTTTTGTGTCCAGTCCTAGATGGCACCAATATCACATCTCCCACCTCTGCCCATGGGGCCAGGAGTCACTTGGAGGGTTGGGAATTGTTTCCTTCAGTGACCAATATGTCAAATTAAAACAGCACAGTATCAGCATCTGTGCAAGGGCATGGACTTGGGCCAGAGGCTTGCAGTGGTGCAACTCTCTCTTTTTTTCAGCCCTGGGATGATGGCTCCCAGCTTTCCCCCTATCAGAGGGGGCATCTGGCTTCAAACCAGTCTGGCTTCTTCACAGGCAGGTGTGGATATAGCAAGGGACATCCTATGATCAATCAAAGGGAAGGTTGGGGTTTGCCCTGGTGGGGTTGCTCCTGCCTGGCTGTAGCACTGTGCTGAAGAAAACTACCACAGAATTGGTTTCTTTGTGATTACTGGTTTCTTTTCCCTGTGGGAATGGGTCAAGCCGCACTGAATACCAGACATTTTTAATTTTAAAAAGCTCAGATGTTAAACTCTGCACCACATGACTGGCACTGAAAATGCAAACACTCTCCACTCCATTGTTGGGTGAGTGTGTCTCTCCCACAGGAAAAGGAGGAGAGGCAAATGCTCAAGTTCAAGATGTCTGTCCATCGGATGGTGAACATTGTGGCAAATATCCTTGTGAAAAGGTCACTGTCATTTTCTACCACAGATCTTGTTGTTGCTCTCACCCTGAGAGCTGGCACGTCTCCTGTGTTTCTCCTCCTGGCCCTTTCACACGAGGGAAACAGAGGCATGCAGAGGTTGTGGTCTGCCCAAAGCCATGAAGTCTGTCTGTGAGCTCCTGAAGCCCCGATTTAGCCCAATCCACTCAGCTGCAGTTGCTTTTAAACATCCAGTAAGCTTTTCCCTGTATGTGCCAGGAAGGTGTCCTCCTCCTGCCAGGTGGGGGCTGTCAGGGGTTTTTGCTGAAGGGTTGGCATGGGAAGGACCATGCAGGGCCAGGTTACAAGTGTGATCCCAGGCCTGAATCCATCAGAGTCCCACAGGGGATGCTGAGGAAAAACTAAGGAAATAATGTGTCCCTTACTCTCTTCCAGAAGACTCCTTGTCTCTGCATGATGGCCAGCTGAGATTTTTGCCCTGGGCAAGACCCCGTCCTCTTCTTGAGACCACAATCTCATTCTCACTGCTTTCCTTCTTTCTGCAGATATTTAATCTTGTCAGGACCTTCCTTCTTGTTCTGAGTCTCCTCTGTTCCTCTTGGGTCTTTTAAACTCTGTGCAAAGCCTTTAAGAAATCCAGGTGCTTTCTTCTCCAGAGTGTGATTGTAGCTTTTTGAAGGGTATCTTCTTGCTTCAAATAATCTCTCCCACCTGCTGGTAAATCATACTCACTTCCTTACCCTAAGAGAAGGAAGTAATGGAAGGAATAGTCTTGAACTTTTCTTCTGTGTTGTTAATAACCATATTAAATATCACTGGTCCCTCTATGGACCCCTGAGGAATTCAATGGCAAACCCTTTTTTTAGGGCTTTGGCAATCCCTTAGTGAGATACATGGTGTTCAGGCTGCCACTGAACACCCTCCTGGCACCAGATTCAGCAGAGCCCAAACCAAAAACTGATGCCATATTTAAGCCCTGGAGAAAAGTGGTCAGTCTAAAAGCAACCTGTCAGCAGAGGCAAAGAACAATCTGTTGAACATCAGCCATTGAGATTTTTAGGGTTTCAGGACACCACTTTGACTTTATGTCTTATATATGCAAGTACAGATACAAGCTGTATGTCTTATATATGCATGTACAGTTGCTCTGTACTTTTATAGCTCATTCTTCCCCAGGGCATTGCCTTGCTTATGGAATGGCACAGGCTTATACGTAGGGATGTTTTCTTCAAATTGTTTCCACAGCCTTTCCTGGGCTGTCCCTAGGAGAGAGCAAACTATTTCCCAGCTTTGGTCTCTCCCACGTGGAGCTGGATAGTCCTGTAATTGTTGGCTCTCCGTCACGTAGTTTCCATGTCAGTCAGTCCTTGCCAGCCCAAGTCCCACAGAACAGCCTTGTTCCTGTCTCCATCATCAGTTTGATGGGTGCATTGCTTTTTCTTACAATTTTGCAGCTCGTGGTGAATTTAGTCAGAGTGAAATGATGACCAAGTGAAACTTCAGCTCCTGATGGTGGCGGCATGGTACTGACCACCACATCTTCAAACACAGGGGTTACTCACCAGACGCCCAAATGCCTGATGTGGGACAGGCACTGCTTTTTGGCACACAGCAGCTTGGGGAGCAAGCAGAGACAAATATTTCACCGGCCTAAAACCTTTGGGATGCTCAGGAACAGCACAGCCATCTGTTAGGCTTTCCTCTCCAGTCCTGGAAGCCAGCAAGGTGCTTTATGACAGTGGGGACACCAGTAAACAGCTTAAAATCAGAGCTCAGTCCTGTACCCTTAGCGTTATCCCAGAACAGAAGAGGCAAAACTTACACTGGGTCCACAGGGTGAGGAGGAACTGGGGTTCTGAGGGGCTCTCTCTTTGTTTGGTATTTCAGGGCTGAAATTTTCCTCTTTCCCTTGGTAACGTCCTTCAAGCAAGGGGCAAATGCTCATTAGCTTTCTTTCCAACTCCCTGGCTCATTGCATGTTTTCTCTGCAGTGAAACCTTTGTTCCTAAAGAAGAATTTGCCATTAAATATTTAGGAAAATAACCACACTAAAGATCCTATATCTCCAAGAAGGGATGCAGAAAGAAAAATATATTTTTACATACCAAAATTCTCCCATGGCTGGGGAGTGGAGCTGGTCTGGGATAAGGCAACAGCTCCAGAGATGCCTGGGTTACACCTGTCCTTGCAGACATGCTCCTGGTACTGTGTGAGCAGCAGGCTGAGACCACGAGTAGACCTGAGCAGATGTGCTCAGTCTGCCTGAGAGCCTCATCTCCCACTGTGGGTGCATCAGTGCCACAGAAGGTCCCACAGGGGCAGGCATGAGGTGAATTGCCCAGGATCCCTCACCCTAGCAGGCAGTTGGTTTAACCCATGAAAGAACATGAAGCATCCCTCAAGGACCTGCTTGGTCCTGCCCTCATGGTGGGTCTCTGGCTCACTGTCACAAGAAAACAGCAACCAAGGGTGGTTCCCCTTCTACCTGATAGCCTTCAAGAAATGGGCCTCTTCACCTCTCTGCTGTTGCAGGCAGCTCCCAGGGGCTCCCTCTCCAAGCAGAGCCTCCAGCTGAGCCTGGGTCTAACTGGGAGAAAGCCCAACAGAGACACAATCACTTCCTGACTTCTACATTCACCTGACATGAGCTCAGCTCACTGACTTCATTCAAAGCAGAGCCAGATGACAGCACCGTTTCATTCTCCCTTCTTCTGTATTTGCACTGTCCCCCAGCCTGCTCAGATGATTCCACACAGGGACCTTTTCTCCCCTCACTTGCACTTTGCTTATCACTCTCTGCTCGGTTTGTTCCTCCGTCAGAGGAAGCCACTTCAAAGACTCCCTGGGGCTCCTGACGAGCAGGGTCTGATGAGCTCAGTGCTACCCAGGGGATGCTCGATGGCCAGTCAGCCCACAGGCCCAGGGCAAATCTGGCAGTAGTCCCTGGGATTCAGCCTGAGCCACTGGCTCAGCAGATGGAGCTCCTTCCCAAGGATATGGGCAGAGCACACTCAGCATGCAGCGGGATGCTGCGGCCACTAGCAGCTTAGAGCAGGACATGGACACAGTCTGCAGGCTCAGGAGACAGAGAGAGCTCTGAGATAGGGGAAAAGTTGATTCTGCAAGGCTTTTTCTGCTGTCTTTGAAAAGAGGACAGAAGTGGATCATACAAGAGGACAGAAGTGGATCTTCCACTGCCTGCTCCTATAGCAATTAGGAATGAAAGACCTGTGCAGTAAACCCTATTTTTTTCCCTAATATTGAGGAAATGGAATTATCTGGATATGGAAAAACCCCAGGTAATATTTCTGCTCTAGATCTGAGCTGGATTTGCGAGGCTCCAGGGGACTTACGGCACTGTCAGGCTTGCACAGGGTAATCAGCTTTGCATTAGCACTCTGAACAGGCAGAAGCCAGCAGAGTCTGTGCAGCCACCTTCATGCCAAGGTGAGCTAAAACCCCTCCAGGTGTCAGGAGCCATGTGGAATAGGGCAGAGCCCCCTAAGTCAAGCTGGTTTCTAGAAATAAGCCTGCTCAGAGCAGTCTGGTGCTTGTGAGCTGGCGTAGTCTCACCATGTCACTGGTGCAACCCTGCAAGATACAGCCACAAGACCCCCCAGCAGGTCAGACTCTGCTGCTGATTCAGGGTTAATATGACCCAAACTGCTGTTTCAAGCCAAGGATCTGTGTGAGATCCCCACGGGCCAGAGGCAGTGAGGCCAGTCATCACCCTTGCCCTTGCTGGAGCTGTCAGGAGTTGCTAAAAGGCCCAGAGCTGGGGTGAGAGTGCACTTGGCAGCGTGGCTGACTTTGTTCCCTCAGGACAAAAGTGAGCTATGTTTCCAGGTGGAGCAGGGTCCTGCACCACTCCAGCAGAGAGACTCTGACTATGTCTGTCTCCTCCACCTCCTTGTGCTGCTCCAGGTGCTCTGCAGGTGCTGGATGCTGCCTGCACCACATGGACTGCAGAGTGTCCTTGGTAGTGTCACCTCACTCTCTGCATCCATCCCCCAGCCATTTCCACCTCATGTTAAGCCTTGTTGGCTTTGTAGCTAATCTGTGGCAGCTCATGAGATAACCTTGGCTCTCCCTCCTTGGCTGCAGCAACAGCAGATGTCTCTTTTCTCACGTCATCTATATGCACAGAAAAAGTGGTAAGCAAACCTCCCCCGTGCCCCTTTTAGCAATAAATATCCCATATGACACCCATGTTTGCCAGGCTGCTGTGGGAAATGGGAGCGGATGGGCTTTCTACTTTGTGTGTGTCTTCTGTTAAAAAGGTCCGTTTTAAACAGTCTGAAAGGGCTTGGTAAATGATTAATCAGTTCTTGTAGAGTTTGACAGGGCAATAGTTTGTTTATGACTTCTTATGTTTAGCCACCTATGGTGCTTTCTGCCAGGACATGTTGTATACACTCCCTATGAGTACACTGCTAAGTGTTTGATAACCTCTAATAAAAATAATTTCAGTATAGAAAACTATCACTTTATTTAAAGAATGAATTGTCTCCTGATGGGTTCTTTGATGAGTGATGCTCTCCCTGCACCAGCATCTTGGACACATGAAAATCTGAGGATTCAGGAATCACATAGGTGGAACCTGAACTGCTCCATATGCTAAGAGATCGAGGGGTTGCTGGGGATAGATTTGGACTTAGGGAAGAGGACTCTGAGGGAAGGTGCTCTGAGGGATTTAGCTGTGTAGTTGCCCTTCGAGCTGTTTAATCCCTTGAAACTCTTGAAACTCCCGTTTAACTATAAGAGGGTCTAAAGTCCTGGCTTGCTTTCTGCATGTCAAGGTACTGGATATGTCAATGTTTAATCTGTGCATGCTCAGACCCTTGGGGTGAGGAATGCCAGCTTCTTTCAGCCTGGGGGACCAACAGGGCTGGATCCATAGCAGGCCAGCATCTGATAAAGCAGCCCAGATACAACAGTGGCTGTATCCCTGGGACATCTGGCTTTCAGGGCACTGTGGGAGCATTTCTGCCATCCCTGCCTGGAAGCACTTGTGCTCTGAGTGGGTTAATAAAGTACTCACTGGAACAGAGAAACTGTGCAAGGACCAGTTAATATTCAAAAGTAAGGGATGTTGTGATGCCAGAACAAGGACAGGGCTGGATCTGGGCTTTGGGTCACCTCTATGCAGCCCTTGTCAAGAGACCTTCTCATCAGGCAGCTGGCGAGCCCAGCAGATGTTTAATGCTTTCATGAGACATAAATCCTGAAGGATTGAAGTGCTGCTTCAGAAATCGCTTTAGCCTGGTGGGACCTATCCTGGAAATCCCAGTTTCATCCTCTGCTGCCTCCAGATGTGCCAGTGCCTGCACTCCCCTCTGACCACCTACATCTCACCTCTTCTCGGAGAGTGGCAGGGCTGGGATATCAGCCTGGTGTCCTACCACATTGTAGGAGTGAGGAGAACCCAAAAACACAGGACACTTTGTCTCAGGAGTCTTGACTCCCTCATGTAACATTTTTCTGCCACTGATCTTCTGCTCCTGGGGAAATCAAGAGATTTAACAGAACTACTGGGGAGTGAAATCACTACATTGAAAGCTTAGAAACTTTCCTCTCATCCTTTAATCTTGCAGGGATTTTTCAGTCATGAATGTCTCTGTGTTTTGGGGGGGGTTATGTGTTGTTTAATATTTAAAAATAAATAAATAAATAAAGGGGAAATGGGATTACTTATCTTTCTGTTCTTTTTTTGGTTTTTTTCACCCTGGAAAATACTGGAGCTCATTTTAAAAGAGACTCCTGTCTCCAGGCTGATGGGGACAGAGAAAGGAAGAAGAGGAGGAAAACTCCAAGGTCAGCAACAGAGGACTTACCCAGCATATAAAAATATCTTCAAAGTGGAAATGTTGTTTTGCCAAAACACGAAGGTTCCACTGGAAACCACCTGAGCTGTATTCAAAGCTGTGTCACGAGCCAAGCCAGCACAGGGGAGTCTGCCAGGTCTGGGCACTCTGGGGCTGTCAGAGCGCCCCAACCACACGTAACCCAACCTGTTCTCAAAACCCACCCCTGTCCTGGATCACCATCTCTTTGGGGCAGTAGTAACCTTCCTTCTCTCACCTCACTCCAAATGTCAGGGCTTGCCTGTTATCCACTCCAGCTCTTTTCCTCAGGAAGGCCTCACCCCAAGAACACATTACAAAAACTAGCCAGGCAGCTAATTTGGGTGGCAGTGGATCTGCTGTGATTGATCCCAAACGCGGTGACCTCTGGCATTTTTAATGGCTCCCTGGGTGGCTTATCATCTCTGTATACTTAGGTACTGATGTCATGGTGACTTGGGTAAATACACCCAGCATGTATTGCTTGGCACAGCTTGGATAAGGAAGCTGGCTGTTTCCCCCTCTCTCCACAGAGGCTGCTCCTGCAAATTTGCATCCCGTCAGAATGGGGCCAGGGGAGCTGTGAGCCCAGCTGCACAGAGTGTGTTTCCTCGAGCCAGTGGCCTCAGTTTCCCCTGCCTGTGTTTTTCTTGTCAGGGGATGCTCAGTTGTGCAGCACTGGCTGGCTTGCTGATGCTTGATACAGCTGGAACATGTGCCACCTTCTGTGCATTTCTCAGCAAGATATGATTTTAATGTAGTCCTGGTCTTAGAACAACTTCAATTTAACCTATCCTCAAACTCTACCAAAGGATCTTCCATCCCCACTGCACCGTAGTGTGTTGCATAAGCCCAGGAGCTATAGAATTATAATAAATTAGGACAACTGAATTGTAGCAAAACACAGAGACACAGATGTAGGGAAACATTCCCTTTTGCCCCTGCCAGGGCAAGAGGGGCTGTCCTGGGGTGATGGCACTAGGACATGTAGCAGGGCAGACAGCAGCCCAGCTGCCCCAGAGAAACACATCCCCAGGTCCCCATGCAGCTCAGGGAAGGAGCAAAGTGCAGGGAGATAAAACACCTCTTGCCAGCTGCATCCCTGGGGCGTGGTGGGGAACAGCAGGTGAAGGCTGGAGACCTCAGTGCAGCATTTCTCTGCCTGTGTTTGATGCAGACAACTTGTGGATAGGAAGGGAAATCCAGCCAGGCTTATAATGAATGTAAAAACAGATCAGCTTGTAAAGTCCAGTTTGTACACTGAGGTACCAGCCCCTTTCCCTGGCCCCATTCTCCTCCAGGATCTGGCCTGACTTTCCTCCCTTCATCCTTGCTCTGTGGGATGCAGCGAGGCTGAAGCCAGGAGAAGGTCACGGGAATCCTGGCACAGACCCACTCCAAAAAAAGCTCAGCCCAGCTGCCAGCAAACAGACTGCCACTGGAGAGCAAAGTGAGCCAGAGCCACAGGAGAGGGAGGCTGGGCTGCAGATGGAGCAGAGAAGCTGCAGCCCTTACCACGACTTAATTGCTTTTGTTTGGTGTTTATAACTCTCTGTTTCATAAAATAACACTGCAGATGTGAGCAGCCAAGCTTTGGAAAGGAGACTGTGCACACCTACCCTGGATTTTCTGTCCACCAGTTCGAGGAAAAGAATCCAGAAGCAAAGTTTCTGCAAAGCAGTCATGGACAGCCGGATTACCCACCGTCAGGGAAAACACGGAAATGCTCCAAAGGGGGATGGCAAGGAGAGGCAACTGACTGAAAATGTGGCAGGGGTGAAGCAGAAGCCCTCGAAGGAGCTGCGTCCCATGCTCGGGGCCATCCTGCTGGGCCTCATGCTGTTCATCGCCGCGGTGGTGGCCTGGTGCTACTACACGGTGTCCCTGCGCAAGGCGGAGCGGCTCAAGACGGAGCTGATGGACCTGCGGGCGGACGGCTTCGTCATCAGGAACCAGCCCGGCGAGGTGGTGTTCCGGCTGGCCTTCCGCTCGGGCAGCCTGGACCTGGAGTCGTGCTCCAAGGAGGGCGAGATCCTGAGCTGCACGCGCTCGAGCCGGGGGCCGCTCAACTTCTTCATCCAGACGGTGAAGCCCAAGGACACGGTGATGTGCTACCGCGTGCGCTGGGAGGAGCTGGCGGCCGGCCCGGCGGTGGAGCACACCATGTTCTGGGAGGACGCCCACTGGTACGGGGGCTCGGAGATGAGCACCCAGCACTGGCCCATCCGCCTGGCCGGCTACCAGGAGCCCGTGCCCTACGTCACCAGCGACGTCTACTCCTTCCGCGACAGCTTCGGCGGCATCCTGGAGCGCTACTGGCTCTCCTCCAAGGCGGCGGCCATCAAGATCAACGACTCCGTGCCCTTCCACCTGGGCTTCAACGCCACCGAGCGCGCCCTCTTCTTCCAGGCCCGCTACAAGGACTCCCCCTACAAGCCCCCGCCGGGGCAGCCGCCCTTCCCCGAGCTCAGCTACCGCGTCTGCGTGGGCTCCGACGTCACCTCCATCCACAAGTACATGGTGCGCAGGTACTTCAACAAGCCCTCCAAGATCCCCGCCGAGAACGCCTTCCGATATCCCATCTGGTCCACCTGGGCCCTTTACAAGAATGACATCGACCAGGATAAACTCTTGCGATTTGCCGAAAAGATCAAGAAGTACCGTTTTAACTGCAGCCACATTGAGATCGATGACATGTACACCCAGGCCTACGGGGACTTTGATTTTGACCCTGTTAAG
This sequence comes from Scytalopus superciliaris, assembly GCA_013400415.1. Taxonomy (NCBI): domain Eukaryota; kingdom Metazoa; phylum Chordata; class Aves; order Passeriformes; family Rhinocryptidae; genus Scytalopus; species Scytalopus superciliaris. The sequence goes on along the minus strand of VXBX01009771.1, from coordinate 1,043 downwards.
TTCCCCAACGTGACAGAGATGTTTGTGAAACTGAGGGAAGACGGGTTTAAGGTCACTCTGTGGACTCACCCCTTCATAAACTACAATTCCTCCAATTTTGGCGTGGGGATTGAGCGTCAGCTGTTTATCAAGGAGCCTTCGGGGCGGCTGCCGGCCATGGTGGAGTGGTGGAACGGCATCGGGGCCATCCTGGACTTCACCAACCCGGCAGCCCGGGACTGGTTCCAGAGCCACCTGCGCCAGCTCCGGCACAAGTACGGCATCTCGTCCTTCAAGTTTGATGCAGGTGAGACCAGCTACCTGCCCAAGCAGTTCAGCACCTTCCGCCCGCTCTCCGACCCCAGCATCTGGTCCCGGCGCTACACGGAGATGGCCATCCCCTTCTACGAGCTGGCCGAGGTGCGCGTGGGCTACCAGTCCCAGAACATCTCCTGCTTCTTCCGCATCATTGACCGCGACTCCGTCTGGGGCTACGAGCTTGGACTCAAGTCCCTCATCCCCACCGTGCTCACCATCAGCATGCTGGGGTACCCATTTGTGCTGCCAGATATGATCGGGGGAAACTTCCTCCCCAACAAGACAAATGGGGCTGTGGAGATCCCCGACCGGGAGCTGTACGTGCGCTGGCTGGAGCTGTCGGCCTTCATGCCCTCCATGCAGTTCTCCATCCCGCCCTGGCTCTACGACAAGGAGGTGGTGGAGATCGCCCAGAAGTTCACAGAGCTCCACGAGTCGCTGGTGGCCCCGCTGCTGCTGGAGCTGGCCGGGGAGGTCACTGACACGGGCGACCCCATCATCCGCCCCATCTGGTGGATCTCACCGCGCGACGAGGCCACTCACAGGATCGACTCCCAGTTCCTCATCGGGGACACCCTCATGGTGGCGCCTGTCCTGGAGATGGGCAAGCAGGAACGTGATGTCTACTTGCCAGCGGGCAAGTGGCGCAGCTACAAGGGGGAGCTCTTTGAGAAGACCCCAGTGCTGCTCACTGACTACCCCGTTGACCTGGACGAAGTCGCCTATTTCCTCTGGGTGTCCTAACA
>VXBX01009770.1:0-29451 GCA_013400415.1 Scytalopus superciliaris | reverse complement strand
AAAAAAAAAAAAAAGACTGCTAAGGGAAAGTGCCAGTCTTTTATCTGCTGAAACACCACACTGCTAACTTGCTTTATTGAAAAAATATTCTAAAATAACATAATTGTCTTATCATTTAACCTTTTAGACACATGTAAGGGAGCAAGGAGTATGACTGTAATATGTATCTACACAAGTGAAAAAAAAAAGATAAATCAAAGAACAGGAAAAACAAAGGGCTTGATGAAGAATGAGGAAGAAAATGTGTTCTTTGAAATCAATACAACAGCTATATCTTGAAATATGAGAGCCTGCATCAATGTCTTCCTTTATGCAAGCTAACTTGATCAAAGCATTGGAGTAGTGAGGGTTAAATTTTACACAAATACTACCTATCCTACCTGGAAATGTTCTCTGACATTATTTTGAGTAAAAGTTATACATTGTAAAAATATTTCCCTGCTGGCCCAGACTCATACCAAAGGGCTGAAAACCAACAAGAGCAATCCATAAAAATATATGTTCATTTCTTCATCTTGGTGAAAACATATGAAACTCTCAATTTACCAATTACTTGCAAGTGGTACAGAAAATTATGCATTTCAAAGAAGATGTCTATTAGCCAGGGAAAAAAAAATAAAAAAGAAGAAATAAATAAATAAAAAAAATATAAGAGTGCCCATTTTAAATATAAAAAGGAGTTATATCTGGAAGCACTGTTGTCACTGATATTAATCTTTTCATTAACTTATTTAGCATGAATTCATAATCTGGCTGACATTTTAAGTAAGGTCTCCACTGTGTCTGAAATAATCAGTTTGTTCTGCATGGCAAAACTATTTAGTCTTGTTATGTTAAAATGAATCACATTAAGAGACTCTGACTTCAGCTGGCAGTTAATTGAGATCAGGGATACAACACTGGTAATCATTTTACAAATGAGTTCCCTGTTTGCATTCAGTTCTGACTTGCAGCTCCTAGCAACTGTCAGGTCTTTGTTAATAGATCCTTATCAATGGAATTCTTTGGAATACATTCCTTGATTTGAAAAGAAGATAACTTTTATTATGCTTATTAGTGGTGTTATTGTATGAACTGGTTTTAAAACTCAGGATACATACTCTTAGGATTGCAACTGACCTGAGATAAAGCAATAATATTTTAATAATATTTTAACATTAAAACAAAAGCATAGCTTGCATTTGGTTTTGGAGAGAGCAATATTTTTTTGTCAGACTGATTCATAAGAAAGCTACTTATCTTTCTAGAAATGGTGTGAGTAAAACATGCCAGCACAAATGGTAGCTCTTGGAGACATCCACACAGTTCTTCCTGTTAACAGAAATAACTTTCTGGTTTACAAGTTTAGTCACTTTAACCAGCCTAGAAGGAGAAGACACACACAACACATCTGACAGTTGCACTAGATGATTGTTGTAAGTCCCTTTCAACGAACTATTATATTCTAGTCTAGTCTATTGTAATACAGTATTCTAGTATATACATATATTTAAGGACACTGATATTTGCATTCTTAACCTTATCTGTTATGTAGTGTGATATGCAGGAATGTTTAAAAATGTTGATTTATCTATTTTAGTTTAAAAAATAGAATTACGACAGTAATTGCTCATAAAAGAGCTTAATTTTTCCTAAACCCAAGTGCTTGTGTTGAATTAATTTCAAGGGCTAAGACACACTCTAAATACTTCTGTCAATAGCTGTGAATGGTTCAGCTCAATTGCTTTCTGCTCTTGAAATATTCTTTGAATATTTCAGAGTACTAAAAACTTGCACCTACTAGCAAAGCACACATGTGGAATCCTTTATCTGACTTCACCTCCACTGCTGTGTAGGACATTTGTACTTTAACTATTGCAGCACAACAGATATTTTCTTTAGACTTTCTACATGACTTTGTAATCTTTTGTTTTACAGAAGTGCTAGTTGGTGGCATATTTAGACATATTTCTGTCACCTTGCAGTACCTTACATTTAATCTGCCATCATACTGAAATACTCTACTCATTTTGATGTATTCCTTGGGCAATGTTACACATAAAAATATATATTATGGATAAATCCTTGAAATCTTGACATGTATCTGACTCAAGAATTCTTCAGCTTTTTTTAATGTAGCCAGTCGCTGTTTCAATATATCATTTCATGTCATGAAAGTCTCAGATATAACTCAACAAGAACCATGTAAAATGCTTTTATGGCCTATACTGAAATATTTACTACAAGACTACTAATAAAACTAACTGTCACTTTACCCAACTACTACTTATTTTGCCAGTGAATCATATATGTTTTCCTATCAAAGTTGTATTACTTGGAATTAGATTTTTTGGAAATTAAATTCCTCACTAAGCATGAAAATTTATTGCATTACACAATTCTAAGCAACATTATGTCACATAATTTCACAGTAAGACCCAGAATACCCCTACAATATGACACAGTTGTGTACCAATTCTTAGGGACAGAATTTTCTCTCTGCCACCTCACTTTATTTCAGATGAGTGACCCATCTTCATTTCAGTTTGAAATGTTCCAACAAAGCTTATTGCAGTGGGGAAAAAACAGAAGTAATATTAGCATGGTTTAGTTTTGAATTGACAAACAGTCAGCTATAAATCAGAAATATATTCCAAGAACCCTTTTTTTCCTATACTGTAATTAAAAAAACCAAAAAACAACAAACAAACAAACAAACAAAAAGCCCCCCCAAAAGTACTACTATAAGCTCTGTTATTATTTTAAATATAATCTTTTTTTCTTGGTTTTGAGGTTAAAGTATCACTCACTGAAAATCAACCAAATGTAGATATTTTGAAGCTGAAAAAAACCATGGAATCATTANATATATATATTTGCATAAGAAGTATTCCATAAACAAGATTGGAGTTTTGCATCCAGTTAGCACTGCCATAAAACATTTACTAAATTTAGGAAAACTGAAACCAGATTTTTCAAGATCTCACAGAATCAGTATCATCCTCCCTCTCTCCCAAAGCCTAACCCAAGAGACTGTCTTAACTTCTCTTTATAGTCTCTGGGGTTTTTTCCTGTCTAAAAAATTAGTCTTTTTTTGTAGAGATCATGGTGACTAGACAAATTGCAGAACACAAGGGGCTTAGGTCCCTGATTCTGATAAATGTTCCTTGACTTTATTTCCTTATTTGAGTATCATAAACATTACTGTAAAAATTTCTAGTGATAACTAGAAAATGATAATGTCTACAGTNAGGAAATGGCAGGAAGCTGAATCAAGGGAGCTTGAGGTTAGATGCCAGAAGAGTTCTTCACCCAGAGGGTCGTTGGGCACTGGAACAGCACTGAGCCTGACAGAGTTCAAAACGCATTTGGACAATGCTTTCAGACACATAGTGTGATTCATGGTGTGTCCTGTGCACTAGGAGTTGCCTTGATGATCCTGATAGGTCCCTTCAGACTNCTAGTGATAACTAGAAAATGATAATGTCTACAGTCTCTCTTTTTGTTTTGTTTGTTTGGTTGGTTTTTTTGCTTTTTTGTTTGTTTTGGGTTTTGTTGTTTTGATTTATTTGGTTTTTTGGTTGGTTGGTTGTTTTTTGTTTTTTTTAACAGGACACTTGGAGATATAAATAGATACTTTAGAGTACAGTTTTGTAATCCTAATCTCTTTCTAGAAAGATTCCTTTAAAAAAACCAAAAAACCACAAGGAACAGAAATACTTAAATTTTCCCATGGCGTGTCCTGTGTTACTGTGTCAGTAAAGCAGATGTACAGAAAGACCAGTCTCTTTTCTCCCTTTTTGATCAGATTTTATTCCAACAGAGTTAATTTCCATTATCTTTGATTTTCAATTTATCTTTATATCAGAACTTCTGTATTAAAAAATCTAAACAGCAGTAGTCATTGAACATTAGTACTGTAAGAGAGAATCCGGTGAAACTAATTGTATCCTAGTTTTAGGTAGCAATCCAGTGCTTAAGATTTCCTAAACTTGGAGGTGTCTCTTTAATTTGTCTTAAAATTCCCTTATCACCTTAAATTTGATCACTAGCTTCTGTAGGGGACTTTATTGCCATGTGCCAAGTAGAAAAGTATCTATTCTGCTTGTTTAATGCACAAACACAGATATCTTTATAGCACGAAATATCTTTCAGTGAAGTAATTAGGGTAGATACGGGACCTTTGAAAAAGATATGCCAATTTATACCCATCAAGAAGCTGTCAGGTATTCTGTCAACTTATGTATGTCGTTAAAAAAAAAAAAAAAAAGTATTAATTTGATTCACCTATGTCTGCACTGATGACTAAGGTTAAGCATATTATCTTCTTTTAACTTATTCTTACCAAGTGTTAACCTCAGAAATACTTCAGCTGACCCTACAGTTAGGTGATGACTTTTCTCCCTTGGAAATTCTGTTAAAATGGTAGGAATTAGGTCAACACAGTTCTATCAAATTGAAGATAATAATGGATTATGTTCTCTTTTCTACATAGCTTACAAAAATAAGAGACCATTAGCAAAACATCGTTCCAAGCCCTTACGTGTCAATATTTCTTTTCATCCTTGTATTACCTACTGAATCAGTAAACTATTTACAATAGACATAATCTTTTACTATCTGCTGGCAGAAAAAGCTTTCCTGGACTCTGCCAGATTTGTTACAAGCCTAAACTGCTGCTAGTCACCATTCCTAAATGTGGGTTACAATTTGCTGCTCACTTTTGCTTGAGCTATTTTCATCCAAATCATCTCTTGGGTCACAGGTGGCTCATCACTGTTGTATTCACATCATATTTTGGAAGAACGAACATACTTTTCCAGTGATCTCTTATGCCTTTGCTTCAGCTTAGAAGAGCTCCTTCTGGCATTCCTGCACCTTACTCTTTCTGCTGAAGGCAACATAGGAATATAGAAGGGGAGCATTTTTGTAGGTATGAACTTCAGGCAAGTCCATGGTAGGGTATGCTGGTTTTAGGGGCTATATTCTGGGAACAGAACCAAAGTTTGTGCTAGTCTTGCTTCATCATTAAGTTTCAGGTGACATCTTGATTTAGTAAATGAGTTGATGTAAATGAGTCTTTTGAGTTGCATGGTGATTGTGTGGATTGGAGTGCAAAATAAACTCCAGAATTAACATGGTACTGTAGACATAACCATCTGAACCACAAATCAATAGAAATTAAGCTACTTTTCCATTACTCTAGTGGGCACTTTAACATATTCCATTCTTCCTGTAGCTCTAAGAGAGTGATGCTACTTTTCTGTGTTTATTATTAAAGACAAAATACCTCATGCAGAAAATTTATTCAAGGTAATTACATTTCTTCTACGAAACAGCTGGTCTTCTTAGTATTTTATGAACAGTTTAGGAAAACTGCACAGCAACGAACAATTGTCCAGATGTAAGTGGCACTAGCTATATACTGCAAGACACTAACAGTGCCTTCTGTATGAAAAGTAGAGTTGATTGCTTTCTCCACAAAAGTCTCTTCTGCCTTTCCTTGCTGTGTTAGAATGAATAATGCAAAGAATCTGTCAGAATGATTTACATGCTCCCCAGAACAATCTGACTGTAGCTATCTTTCTCGTGCCTCATTTCTTCTATTCAAAGAGATGATGAGAGGTAGGTAAAGAGAAAAACTACAGAGACTTCTCTGCAACAGAACTGAAATCCACAGCTGTTAGCTCTTTCCCTTTATGTTTGATGGCCCCGAAAAACTAAACACATTTCCTAAGTAGCAAGCTGGGTGTAGATTTGCTACAAAAATATTAGATTAACTTTCTGTGAACCTCAGATAGCTTTTAATCAGTCTATGCTTCCAGCTCCTTCCTAGGTTTTCTGTATTTTTTTTTCCTTTGCTCACTTGTTTTCATATAAAAGCAGGAATATACTGTCACTGAGTAATCATTAAAATAATGATTCCTCTATTTGCAGTGTCATCCTGCTACAACACTAGAGCAACTATGAACAGCAAGTAAGTACTTTCAACCTGCTTGACCAATCAATGAATGTCTACAACAAAAGGCTCTGAGGAGGAAAGATGAACTTAACACACAGATGACCAGACGGTGACCTTTGTTCTAGATAAATGGTTTCATCATCTGAGTGGATCAACTAGCTGAATGAGAAGTTTTATCAGCCAAATGAATGAATCAGTTCTGTAACAAGTTGTCCCTGACTTTATCAGAAGACTGCAAACATGTTCTTGAGTTAGTGAGACCAGTATGGGGATGTAGATTTGTCTCTTACCAACTCAAAATATGAAATGTGGACAGTGAACAAAATTTCAAAGAAAACTGTTGTGGTTTAACCCCACCCACAGGCACTCACTCACATCCCCCCTGTGTCAAGATGGAGAGAGAATCACAAGAGTAAAAGTGAGAAAACTCATGGATTGAAATGAAGATGGTTTCATAGGTCAAGTAAAAGCCACATAAGCAAAGCAAAACATGGACTTCATCACTGCATCCCATGGGCAGGGAAGTGTTCAGCCATCTCTAGGAAAGTAGGGCTCTATCATGCATATCCATGACTTGGGAAGACGAACATCATCACTCTGAATGTCCTTCCCTTGCACGTCTTCCCCCAGCTTCATACACTAAGCATGATGCCCTTGGGTCAGTAGGGGCTGGGGTAGTGGTGGTGTGAGAGACAGAAAAGGCCTTGACTGTGTGTAAGCCTTGCTCAGCAATAAAAATATCTCTGTATTATCAGTACTGTTTCCAGCACAAATCCAAAACACTGCTCCGTACAAGTTATTATGAAGAAAATTATTTCTACCTAGGCCAAAATCAGCACAAGGGCAATAGGACCCACATATTCCTTCCTGACAATCAGGTTGCTCAGCCTCATGACAGTGAGCATGTCACAGAGAGCATATGATGGGCATCACATTTGTGTTCCAGTTCAGCTGTATATTGCTATTCCTGTACTCCATTAAATGTAATTTGTAAATCCAAGTCCTGTATAGGATCAACTAACCTCAGGAAAGAAAACTTGGTATTAAACATTGACTTTTACTCCGTAATCATAGAATAATAGATTAAGGGGCTGGAATGGACCTTGAAAATCACCTAGTTCCAAACCCCCTACCATTTGCAGGGACACTTCCCACAGGTTGCTTATCCAACCTGGCTTTGAACACTGCCAGGGTTGGGGCATCCACAACCTCCCTGGGCAACCTGTTCCAGTGTCTAAACACCCTCACAGTAAAAAATTTCTTCCTATTATCTAACCTAAATGTCCTCTCTCAATTTGTACCATTAGTCTTCGTTCTAACACTACAGTTCCTGATGAATACCTAAAAGAACTTCATAAATTTTTAACTTTACAGAGTTTAAATCATAGATATCCATGAAATTCGGCTACCTGAAACAACGTAGCATTTACCTTCTTATGTGTCACAAAATATTTTATAATGCTTCCTATTAGACACATAAAAATCAGTGCTAAATGCAACATGACAACATCTGTAGAAACAAAGTTTAACCCTTTACCCTAGTATAAAAGCTTTACAGTAGAATATTTATTTGTTGTATGACAACACTATTGTCATGAACAACCATCAGTTTTGTTAACATTGTCAAAATACTTATTTTGCTATATATCTCTGTTTTCCCCGGTACTCCTATCTGTGACTGATTAAAAAAGACACTAAAAGAAATGAATGGAGATAATATGAGTAATGTCTTTGTCTTGATAAATACCCTCACTAAAGTTCATCTCCCCACTACTGTGTATACTCCGTGTCTGATTTGATGTTTCCTAGATGCTTCACAGGGAGAGGAAGCATAGTTTTTCTGCATCTTATATGTCTTTGTTGCTTCCATTAATATTTTTCCTGTTTTTAAATAGTTTTAAGGGATTTTTATTGCAGTTGATAAACAATTCAGAAAAAATGGGATCAATTCAAATTGCACTGGCACATGGAGCAAGGACTGGGAAGAATTTGGGTGTCTAAGCTCAGGAGATGATTCAGAATACCTACTAATCATATCTGCCAAATCCTTGAGGAACAGAAGTCTCAGACTGAGCCACCATCAGCTAAACTTCTTTGCAATTCTTAAATGAGTTGACAATTCAATGCCTTTCACAGAACACCCCAGGAGACAAAGTGCATTTGGTGTGTACAGACTGTACACTGACAGGTAAACACTGAATTCAGATCAATATTCAGTCCAAACTATATTCACTGGAAAGAAATGTGTAGACATACCCCTGGGACTTCTCACTACCAGCAACTGACTCTACTGCCCTAACACTGTTCACCCTGGCTCTGAGTCAGACTGTGCTATGGCATTATAAAGACACCCCCGCACACATATAAACTGCCCTTTTTCTTTGTGCCTCCTTCCATGATGCTTTTTACACACTGCCAAATGATTCTAATTTTCTTTTGTCTATGATAAAAAGATCAGACCAATTCTAACACATCTGTGAGTGCTAAGTTATAACACATAAGTCTCTAAATATCAGATCTGCCCCTGCATTTAACATTTTTAATATTCTTCTATTTGAATATGTTTATTGCACATCCCACTTACAGATCCTGTGTTTGCTTCTGTTCCACTGTATTTCACATATCCGATAGATATGATATTTATTTTGAATGGATTACAATTTTAGCATCCCTTAATTCTGTACTTTCTTGGTATTTGGTTGAAGGTTGCACTTGAAGATCTTGGAAGTCTTTTCCAATCTTACTGATTTTGATTCTTAGTTGAAAAAATTTCTTTCTGGAATATAAACACATGGAGTTTAGTTAGTTTGTTTGCTTGTTTTTCTTGAACAGCTTGGTATAAAGACATAAAGTATTTATTTTTACTTACTTCTGCGCATTTTTAAACATGAACATTTTGAAGGCTTTGACTAATTGCCTTTGTCCATCTATGTCTTTTAATATAAATTCATCTGGCCCATTTTGCTTTACCACAGTCTTGTATTTGAATTTCTAATTGTTCAGTTGGTTAGCATGCATATGTTGCCTTGTTTAATGTCGCTTATATCTCTCGTTATATATTTTTTTCATTGTGCACTGAAATTTCTACTGTTTAATTAGATATTTTAACAGGTCACATTAACAGGTCTGGCTTTTTAGTTCTAAGTCTTTGTTAAGCTCCTTTATTTCTTTTCTCTACAATATTCTTTAAACGTTATTTTATCCAAAATTTTACTACTTGGTATTTCTATCACCTTCAGAGATATAGATAATGTTTTAGTGCCTGCCACTCTAAGCCCCACAGAAACCTCTCATCCTTCAGTTCAGTTGTCCCCGTGATTCTTATAATCAAATTGTTGTCTGAGCCTATAGCAGTCATACAATATTTCCTGTCCTTCCAAGTGCTAGTGAATCTCAGTAACCAATTGACTATAGGTAAACTACAGCCACTACAAGGTTTTCTCTTCTATTTAATCTGCTTGCAATATGTCCCAGTTACCTCTAATGTCTTACAAAAGGCAGAAATAGTTCCATACAAATCAATTTTGTGATAAACAAATTAGGTCTATTTCTGTCAATTTAAGGGAGCACCTGACAACAAAAAAAGCCCAAATCAGCAAACCTGAAACCTGTCTATTTCTAGACCACCATCTAGATAGTTCAAAAGTCATTACATAAAGGAAAGAGAATGCGATTTTTTTAGGTTTGTTTTCTCCCCTAACAGAAAGAAATGTGCTGGACTGTCCATATCTTGAAGGGAAGCACTTTCCATAGTCCTGAGCCAGATTTCCTTAGCAATCGTTCTGCACTGCCATATAGACAAGAAGGCTGGACACCAGGATCATCACTGGAGGTGTATTTAGGAAAAATAGATGTTTGTGTATTGCATTAAGCAGCTAGGATGAAAAGCAATGCATACAATGAAACTAAGTATCTGTTCACTAAAAATAGTCCTCATAAACATTCTTGGCATTACTCCCTTGGGGGGAAAAAATAAATCAAAAAATACCACCAAAATACCCCAAAACAGCCAAACCAAACCAAAACAACTAACTTCAAAAAAAAGGATTTCAACTAGTTTTCATTAATTTTAGTATTTGTTGTGGAAAGGAATGAGTGATATAAAAAAACAGACAGAACTAATACAGCAATTTAAACACTAATACCACAACTTTGCCTTGGAGACCTTGGGATCTAATTAATGCTTAATTACATTACATGTAATCAATGGAGCTTTTCAGGGTGATGAAGACCACAGCTATCGGGTATTATATTTTTATTTATTTTACTGGAACCACATTCTGATGCATTATCATTTTAGGTGTGTTTCAGTTATTAGAACAAAAGCAATGTGTAACAAATGGTAGACAGTTTAGGAACATGACAGGGAAAACAGATGGAGAAATATTGATTAATGGATATTGGGACTGAGGATATGAAAAAGCAATATTAATTAGTTAGGTTGGCCTGAACAGCCTTGGAATGGACATGCATACTTTACTTAATACCACAGGATCACACAGAATGGTTGGGTTAGGAAGGGACCTCTAGATATCTTCTAGGGTAACCCCCTGCTAAAGCAGGTTCACCTAGAGAAGGCTGCACAGGATTTTGTCCTGGTGGGTTTTGAGCAACTCCAGAGAAGGAGACCCCTCAACGTCTCTGGACAGCCTCTTTCAGCACTTGGTCAATCTCAAAGCAAAGAAACTTTTCCTCATATTCAGATGGAATTTCTGTGTTTCAGTTTGTGCCCACTGCCCTGTATCCTGTCACTGGGCACCACCGAAGAGAAACTGTCCCCATTCTCTTGGTACCCATTCTGAAGGTATTTGTATGCATGCCCTTCACAGTAATCTCTTCTCCAGTGAAAATAAACTGAGCTGTCTCAGTCATTCCTCATATGCCAAGCCACTGTCTGCCAGCAGTGAAGGTAAGTGTTTTGTTTGAATTTTTAAAATAGAAAGGAACATTCTTTCAATTTTGGCTATTCTTTGGTTGAAGGCAACCATGCAGTAAAGCAGTAAATACAGATATCAGAAAAATCCAAGATGTGCCCTAACTTTCAAAAAGAAAAAAAATGCTGCTTTTACATGCAGAAATTTTGAAAATGTCATGGAAGCACCAGTGGGCTCTGAAGATGGTTAATTTGACTGTTCTCCTGTGCTTATTTACTTACTGAATATAAATTCATGATTTTAGCAAGTATCTAAAATTTCAAGGTGTCTGCATGGTTTTATGGTGGTACTTAACAGGACACAACACACTTACTACACCTATAAGACAGGTAAAATAAAAGTAAAATAAAGGTGAAATATTTTTCAAGGTGGGCGTATAGAACTGCTTTATTTCAGAGGAATATAAAGCATGACTATTTATCAGAGTTTGTTCCTTAATACTTTAGCTTGATAAACACCTACTGCACATTTCCTTGAAAGCAATATTAAAATTGTGTAAAATACAAATGGCTTAGGTTAGTTACCATTTATATAAAAGCTGCTGAACAATATCATTAGTAGGTATGTATTGAAATTAATTAGTTTAGACTGAGAAAATTATATCAAGCCTTCTTCTGAGTTACTTTAATAGTTTCTTTTACTTACTCTTTCATAAAACAAGACAAAATAAACATTTTTGAACAGGTTTTAAGAAAACAGGATATATGAAATATCTCTGTTATCCTCACATTTTTTTCTGTTCTTTGGGATTTTCCTATTAGAACTGAGGAACTTTGACTGCTCTGTCACCATTTAGTTAAAAGACACTGGTATAAAAAAAGAAAAACAGAACCAAATCCTTGTATTGTCTGGTTTTCTATAAGGTAAAGATCAACTGGAATTCACATTTTAACAAGGAGCAGGACAGAATATTGATCCACTCTACAGGAAACAGAGTAGAGAAGTGACTGATGCCATAGTGAAGCAGTGAGGATCAGTCCACGGATGAGCCCAAACAATTTTGATTTTCCTTTTCTCATGTAGTTTTAAATCTTACAGTTCTGTCCCCACAACACTAGGTTGTAACAGTTTTACACTGACAAAGGCAAGTATCGCACCCTTGACTGCCCATTTTTACAAAAAAATTTTAACTCATCATAGGGCTTTGAGATCTCCTAGGTGTAATCCTTGATTTCATCAGTAAAAATATGAAAACTTGCCACAAGTCACACAGCTTTGTATTTTATTACGAGATATAATCATTGCAATAAAGGATTTGTCAATTTTGTGTTCTACCTTATGTTATTCAGTTCTGGAGAGCAATAAAATAACGAATGTTTTGACAAACTTGTGGATATCCAGGGAAGTACAGGGAGAAGGCACTGCACACCAATCCTTTTGAAGAGTTTTGAGCACTTCCAAAGTTCTGACTAAGATTTTGTCAGCTCAGTGAGACTTGTGAGCCAGATGCAATAGGGGCTTTTTTAATAGTCATTCACAAGCAGTTATAAAAACTGTTTACTTCCTGATGGAAATCTAACTTCTGAAATACCATTAGTATTCTGTAAGCCTGTGTAATTTTCAGTAACTGTTCTGACAACATAAAAATAAGAATCTGAAATACTTGTGTGATATTTGATAAGTTTTCAAATCCCCTGGAAGTCTGTGTCTATAATCCATATAATCACAGGATATTTGAGGTTGGAAGGGGTCTCTTGAGATCACCTAGTCCAATACAAACTGCTAAAGTAAATTCATATCAAGAAGGCTCCCCAGTACCACGTCCAGCTGGGTATTCAGTATTTCTACAGATGGAGACTCTACAACCTCCCTGGGCTTCCTCTTCCAGTGCTTGATCACCGTCTCAGTGAAAAGTGTATTCTTGTGTTCAGGTTGAAATTCATGTTTTTCTAGTTTGCGTCCATTTCCATCTGTCCTGATATTTGGGTACCACTGAAAAGACTGTTTACTTTGCACTCTCCCTTTGGGTATTTGGGATGAGAGCCCAGTGAGCTTTCTTGAGGCTGAACAATCCCAGCAATCACATCCTTTCCTCATATGGCAGATGCTTCAACCTCTAAACATATTCTTATCTTTTTACTGTACTCTTTCTCGTACTGGACGGTCCAGCACTGGACATGGTACATGTGATATAGACTCGGTAATTTGATAGTGCTGGTTAAAAATAAATAAATAAATTCCCACAGTTCACCTTTGCATACTATATAGAATTATTCACCCTCAAATTTAAATGTTTCTCAGAAATATCATATATGTATAGCTCCATTTCCTGGTGGGTTTTTGTTTGGTTTGGTTTTGGTTTGTGTTTTTTTTTGTTTGGTTGGTTTTTGTTGTTGTTTTGGTTTGGTTTTGGTTTGGGTTTGGGTTTTTTTTTTCGTTTTCTTTCTATGGTTATTTAAATGGAGCTGAAAAACCCTTTTCTTTTTAGAACAGAACTGAATGTCCTGAAATATCTTAACTGATATAGGTTGTTGCACTAAAACATTCATAAAATGGAAACATCACATCCTGCCAAAATTCTTTGTCTGTACTTTGTTTTGGGTCATAATTTGGTAGACCATATTCGAACTATATGCTTACTTAGCTCCCTTCAAAGATAGTACCTCTTTCCACCAAATCCTGTTTCACTGACACTGAAGTGAACAAGTAAATAGCCTTGTTGTTCTCAAAGTACAAGGTCTCCAAGATGACACTGAAAACAAGAAAGAGTAAAGGCGGGAGGTTGCAGTAAAAGTTTAAGAAAAGAGATTACATTGGCATGTGTGAAGTGACACAAGCACAAAAGTCTTCTGTTTGGGGACATATTTAGAATTCTCAATTACAGTACTATGTGCAAGTAGATTAAATATGTGAATTATTATAACCAATGCATTGCAGTAGGTCCTAATAAGCTGAATTTTTACAATAAATACAAGGATGTAAATTTTGAGGAAACCTGTGGAGACACGTTGTCTCTTGCATGTGTACTCTGAAATAAAACATGAATTTAAATTCCAGTGCTGTATAGTCTCAGACATACCACAAAGTTTTTCCAATATCTTGTCCCAAATCATATGACCATCATTAAAAATTCAAACTATCCTGACTTTAGATAGTATGAAGTGAATCAAGTGGAGCATTTTTCATCTGTAGTTCCTGTTTAGGTAGTACTTTTAGTCTTTTTTTAATGCAGGCAAACACAGATACAGACATTTCCTATGGATTTAGGATAGTAAAACAGAGTATGCATGACAAGTTTTAGCCATTCGTAAACTGAAAAAGCAAAGTTATAAACCCCTTTTAACCAATGTCTGCAGAGGAAAGGCGTAACAACTTGTGAACTACAGGAGTCTTCTAGGTACCAGTTAGAATTACCAATCTCTATAAAAGACTGCCATCTACTGGAAAATATTTAATTAAATCTTAAAACCATCTTTATGACTGTCCATCAAATATGGGAATTCTCTTACCGTCAATGAAAAACAAAGTCCTTTGATATTTCAAGATGATTATTTTTGGTCCTTGAGATCAGTGATTAAATAGTTTGTATAAGACAAGGGATTTCAGATTGTAGAATAGTAAGAGATGAAGAACCAAAATTTTACATTCATTTTTATCAGAGTATATAAATTAAAATTAGGAAATTATTTAATGCCAGTTAAATTCTTTCTTCAGATTGAAGGATGTATATACAGCTTTTATAAAGGAACTGAATGATTATGATTAATCATAAAATGTTCAGTAAAACTCCATATTTTGCAGTCAGATAGTGAAAGTCAGTATCTTTGAGAAGTCATTGAAAATAATATATTAAAAAAATTGGAAGCAATTAAGTGGGCAATATATATACTTCTCAAATGTTACTTACTTGGTAGAGATATAGCACTACATTGCTCCACCTTTGTTAGGCTCTTGTGAAGCAAAAGGAAGATAGTGTTGTGGAGATACCCCATGTCCACTCATCAGAAGTACAGAGTCAATAGAGCCATACTGTCTACTTGGTCCCTTTTAAGACAGTATCATTTCTTAGACAAATTAAGGAATGGTGCTTGGTTCTCTGTTGTCATAGCTGGGCTCAACAGGGTAAGGCACTCATATTTTATTCAATGCCACTACAGTCCTTGCATTACTCTGAGCAAAACCAATCCCTAGACATGTATATTCACAAATAAAGTTAAATGAAAAAGAGAACTTTGTGTATTGGAATTCACATAGTTGTTTATAGCCTTCTGTTTTAAAATTGCAGTTATCAGGACTATCTAATGTTTTCTTTTCCTTAAGGAACTGGACACTTACTCCTGTACATACTTGAATTTAAATTTATAAATTTAACACAAATACCTTTATTAACATCTAGTGTGTATTATTAATGACTTCTAACTATTTAAGACAGTGTCAATTAATTACCTATTAAATGACAGGCATTTAGCAATTAAGTTAAACTTACCCAAGCATTACAGAGCATAATGTGAAGGAAGGCAAAACTGAATTTCAAAATGAAACCAACTGTGTATCAAACAAAGCAGACCTGGCAATAACTAATGACCATTTTAAGAAGAGCTACAAAACACCCTGGGAAAATCCTTGGGGCTTGTATTCTAGATTTCTACTTTACTCTTATAATAATGAAAATTTAGGTACTTTACTCAGCGTCCTTATGTATTGTTTTGGTTGAGATCTGACCATTTGCTTTATAAAGAAATCCTGTCTAACTGTATTATGTTTAGCTAATGAAATAAGCAGTTGAATAGATTTTATTAATAGTTTTGAGGAAAGAGAAGTTTGTTTATTCATAATTAAGCAAACGACATACCAAAAATTGAATTCCTGTCTTTAAAAGAACACACTAACTGCTCACATGGCTTTTGAGAAAAATCTTAATATTTACTTAAAACATGCAAAAAAACATAACAACAAAATCACATGTATAGAGGCTTTGGCAGATAATTCTTTAATGGGAACATATTTTCTCAAGAAAATTGTTTCTACTTCTGTTATCAATGTTAATTAAGCGCATTTTTAAAAATTTATTTGCCTTAATAAAGAACTAGAAAATGCACATCTATGTGCAAATGAAAGAAAATAAAATCTCTTTTCTTTAAAAAAGAAAAAACAAAACAACTAAATTCTTATACAAAACCAAAAAATCTAATTTTTTTAAAATATCATGAAAGGAAAAACAGAGATAGTAAAAAATACGTTTCTATTTCTGCTTTATTTTAATCAGTTACTCTGTTATGTACCTGAAGAAGGTGTTTGGGAGCAGTCAAGCCTTCTGCTGAAGAGCAGAACTACTGAAAATTATAAAGAAACCATTTTTTAGAGTAAATTACTGCCCTACATGCAAATTAGAACTGGTTGAAAAATATGGCATAATTAAATCCATTAAAAGGAAAAAAATAATACAAAATAATTAACAACAAAATCAGAAGAAAAAGAAAAGTGTTGGACTCTTAATAATTGATAGATTTCATACATGCAATAAGACAGAGCTTCAAATAGAGACGCCTCCATAATTTATGCCTAAAAGCTACTAATCTTGCACCTGGAAATACCAAACAAATGTGAGAATGAGACAACATTAACTACTCTCAGGCTGTAGCCTTGAACTTTCTTCTTGTTTTGTTTTCAATTCTTTCATTATCCACAACTTCTCTGTGCAACCTCTACCAGTGCCTCACCACCCTCACAGTAAAGAATTATTTCCTAGTATCTAATCTAAACCTACTCCCTTTCTATTTGAAGACGTTCACCCTTGTCCTGTCACTATATGCTTATGCACAAGTCCCTCTCCTGCTTTCTTGTAGGCTCCCTTCAGGTACTGGAAGGCTGCAATTAGGTAACCCCTGAAGCAAGAGCAAGGCCCAAGGGGGTTAACTGAGTTAGGTACAGGTGTCTTGCTCTGTTAGAAGCAGCACACAATGGCTGGTTTTGCCTGATACTAGTGGATGATTTTGTCCTGTTCTGCTTACTGGACCAAAGCCTTAAAAGAATGCTAGGAGTACTGTGCATCAAGTTTAGAGGTTATAAATCAAGACCAGGTGGACATCTGAATAGGCTAAAAGGGCCTAGAGCCAAGGGCTTCCCTAAGCTTCAGTTAGCAGGTCATTTAACAATAGAGGGAGAGAAGGTCACAGCGAGGAAGAAGAGCTGATGACCCCCTAAGTGAGGCAAAAACCAGAACCGACCACTGAAAAGTTGTGCCAAGAGAAGATTCTGGAAGACTCTGCCTCAAGCTCTGCCTAGGCCACACCTAAACTCCACCTTCTATGAATATGATAATTAAGTGTTGAAACTGCATAAATATGTATGTTGAAATTATGTAATCATAGATGCAAAGTGTATAAATTACCTCATTTCTTGCTGAAACTTTGGAGTGGGTTTGTGCAGTGCGAACTGCCCCGCTCCCCAACGTTGCCTAATAAATACCTTGATGCTTAAAGATCAAATTGCCTCTAAGCAGTTCACTTATTCTGAGCCTTTTTGGCATCATCCCAGAGCCTTCTATTTTTTTAGGCTGAACAATTCCAATTATCTTAGCCTTTCCTCATAGGAAAGGTGCTCCATGTCTCTGATGAACTTAGAGGCCCTCCTTTAAGTGTTTAAGGCCAGGTTGGATGGAGCTCTGAGTAACTTGGTCTAGTGAAAGGTGTCCCTGTACATGGCAGGAGGGTTGGAACTAGGTGATCTTTAAGGTCACTTCCAACCCAAACCATTTTATGATTCTATGATTATCTGGTCATAGAAATTTCTCCAGAGGAAATAATTACTAGAAAGAAGGCAGTAGGAAACAGAGACAATAGAGAAAGCTCTTGTGGAAGAAGAAATTTTGCAAAAGAACTCCAAAAACATCCCTTTAAAATTTGTACATATGTGAGAAAGTGGCTGGAAACCACAGAGAATCAACTGTGTCAGGCTCTCAGCTTTCCTGCTGAGATGGAGCGTGCTGACATAACTGCCTTAATATTTAAAGCTCTCATCTCTTCTGGCTATTGATTTGGAGAATAACTCATGCAACACAGATACATGGTGTAGAAGTCTGCTGAAGAGGTCTGCATACCATGTGGAAAATGTGACTCCCTTGTCACTAACACTAACTGACACTGGCAACTGGGAGAGACTGATAAGATTTGCTAGAGGGAAATAAGAGTTATCATACCAAAATAATAGGATTCTATTGTTGCCTCGCTTGAGTCCTCTTACCCAGTCTTGACAGAAGGAGCTAAGCACAGTTTATAAGCAGTTTAGAGGGAGAAACAGGGAAAGGGAGGTGCTATTTCTTACCAAAGGGAGACACACTTTGTGTACTAGGCAATTCTGAACCGGTTGGAGCAAACACATCTGGATTCAGATGCTGGTACTTCTGCGTTATGTTAGAGAGTTATTGAGCTTTTTCATACAATCAGGATTATGTAACTCAGCACAAAGAATTAAAGTCTAAATTTGCTCCATTACTTCTATGTCTGAGCCTTATACCAGTAAATCAACACTTTTTTTTTTTTTACACACAAACCCCCCCCCAAATCAACAAAGCGTTAAAACACTACATTGATCATGAGAAAGCAGTTCATTCATAGATTGAAGCAGATTGCTCTATGCAACAAACAGATAAAAAAAAAATTGGACATAGAAGAATTATATTCTGAGGCAATTTGCAGACATACCCATTCTAAATCTCCCTTTGAAGAGAGACTTAAGGTGCAGAAAACAAAAACAAACTAACAGGCACAGACACAAAAAAACCCCAAACCAAACCAAAACAAAAACCCCCCAAACTCCTAAATAACAAGATCTGCTCTTTGGGTATCTTTTCCTTGGAGTTCCTTTAGTAACCAGTATGGTAAGAGCCACAGGAATAAGACTGCCTTTTAGAGCAGATGTGACAGTAACCTAGTGAATCCACTCTCTTTGAAACAGATGGGCTCTACAAAAGTCACATAAAGTATGTCGGCTAACCCAGACAAAGTGCTTGTCCCTGTCACCATACTCACCTGTTGTCTGGTTATCTGGGAAGAATCTAACATGATTTGTCTTTTTCTAAGCATTGCCTCTTCCTCGCTGCCTTGTGCAAGTCCTGCTCACACTCTTCATAATGAATATGGACACTTTTATAATCTCAATTCAAACCACTCAGACTCATTGTATTCCTGAGTGATAACAGAGGTAGCAGATGCATTTACTGTACATATGACAACTATTTATGAGTTTCTCTGTAAAATGCCAATGTATCTGGCAAGAAAAGTAATATAATTTAAAATTCTAGTAAAAATGAATAATAGTTTTAGCATTTTTTTTAATCAAATCTTCCTTCCAAAGTATAAAAGTCCATAGAACACAATTTGTGAGGTATAACCACTATGGCCCAAAGAGAGCAGGATGTGGCAGGTGAACATTTTAAATGCAATTACAAAACTAGCAGCTGAATGAAAAAACATGGCCAAAGGATTTGAGTAATAACTGTGATATGTATTATTAAGGTGTTTGCAATAATAGAATAGGCTAACTTGCTTTACAAATTGAAAAATTTCACAAATTGGCATTTACAGTTCTTCAACCACTGTATTGATTTAAATGGATTTTTGCTATGAATGCTGCAGTAACAGATGTTAGATATATTTATATTTTCATTAGTGATATGGAGAAGAACAATAAGCTAAATATTAACTAAATTAAAATACTACCTTAAAATGAGGTATTTTGTAAATATCTCCAAGATATAAAAAGATAAATACTTACAGAGAGGAACAAAAAATTATATGAATAATAACTACACTGGAAGATCTTGAGGAAAAATAGAAAGAATAATATGCCATTTAATATATTTCTGTTTAAAATGTTAGCTATATAGAACTGTCTACAAAGAGTAATGAAAATTTTTGTTGTAGGAGTTATTAGAGATTTAAAATCAGTCATGAGATTACAAAGTGGTCTGACAAAACTGACAAATCCCCTTCCATAATATTTACTAATATATCTGACAACTTTTCTATAGGACTCAGTAGAATCAAACACAGAGAGTAAATAAAAACAGAAAAACTCCACACAAACAAGCAAGCAAACACAAAATAAAAATGAAAAAAAGCCCACAGGAACAACCAAGAGGCTGAGATTACTACAGATTAAAATAGTAAAATACCTATAATCAAGTAAAAACATTTTGTCTGCTGATTTGTCAATTTATTGTAGACCATGTCTCCTTAAAACTGAAATAACATAGTTACAATTCTCATGTTTATAAACTAATAAAAGAGTGTTGAAGTTCAGAGAAAAATAATAGCCTGAAAAAAAGCAACAATAAGAAAAAAAAATTAAAAATTGTGTTTTATAAAGTCTTCTTGTTAAACTATGACAGGGTAATAAGGATAATGGAATTAGTAGGGATATTCCGGCAAAAATCATCTAGAGTTGAACTTTAAGCCCTTGAAAACAATTTTTTGGGTAACATTTATTAAGAGAAAGGGGAGTGCTTAAATATCTATTTTTTGTATGAGGCCAGAGTGAAAAATACTGCAAGAAATGTTCATAGTTCACCTTTAAGGTTAATTTTCAAAGCTCATATTGAAGATTATTTGGGCTGCCTGCACTCAACAGCAAATTACTTTTGAAAAATATTTCTAATTTTTTATATCCTAGTTAATGGATGAAACAAATTTCACTGCCACTAAGTCTCCCTGACAAAGAGTTGTTTTAATTCAAACCAAGACATTACCGCTTGATTTGAACAGACTGTGAAACATTTTTTACTCCCATGGCAGACCTGAGAGAGCGTTTTGAAATGGAAAGAGAAGTGAGGGTTAATCTGTGAATTTTCATACTGTTTATTCAGAATTTATTCGATTGCTTTTCAAGTACACAAATGTATTTGTCCTCTCAACAGAACTTGCAATTAAGTGTGCTTTAATCTATTTGTTTAAACAATTTTCTGAATTTGTCAGTTTTATCTCCTGTGGAAGGGTGTCTTGCTAACAAAGCTAAACTCTACTGCACCATCAACTACAAGACCTGTAAAGCTGGAAGAACCTCCATAAACTCTGTTGTCACATCATACAATAACTTTTGGGGATCAGATTAGTCCCTTTTTTACAGTGGCAGCTACACACACGATTGAAAAATCTTTTATCTTTTGTATTAATGTCCCTATGACTTGCTTTTGCTCTTTAAATGGACCTACATTTAGATTCACTTTATGCTTCCTTATGTGTCTAAAATAAAACGCAAACAGTTTCAAATCAGTTCTAATGAAATCAGCACTAGTGAAATTGGTTAGGCTTCTCCTGGATCCAGATACATGCATATATGGGCCATAGCATAAGATCTTAATCAGACAAGGTTTTCCCCCTTACTACTTCAATTTATTGGGATACATAATGGGTTTAACTTACTATATCCAAGAAAATAGCTTATATTTCATTGGGTCAATTGATATTCAGACTTCAAAAGAAAAATCTTGTCACTCAGAACTAGGATTCTGGCAGGTCTTGCTCCCATTTTTATTAGCATACTTGTTTTTAGCTTTTATTCCATGAAATAGCCAACAACTTTGACTCTAGATGAGGTGAAATCTAGTGGTCCAGTAAGAGAGCTAGAAAGAACAATTTCTTAAACTCTGAGATAATTTTGTGTGCAGTAGTTCACTCTTCATTATAAGTTCATTTTCCCTTAAGAACAAAGGAAACAGAACTAGGCAAAGGTCATTACACATTAATGGCCATAACAAACCAGATAGGAGGGTAATATTTAAACTACAAATTACCATGTAGCAGAACATGCCTACAAGATAACTGGTAAAAGCAAATCTAATATGGAAATTATTTTATGTAAAACACCAAGACTCAATTTTTTTTTTAATAAATTTTAAAAAAAATAGAGTATTGATTGGAAATAGAGAAATGAGTTCAATTGTTGCAACAAAATGGATTGAAACCATTCTTTTCTCATGGAAGTTTTTCACACTACTACCAAGCATTCCTGGAACTTCAAGGAATAACTAAATTTTTTGAGTTGTTCAGTTTACTTGCTTGCTTCCTGTCATCTGTTGACTCCCAGGGACAAGACAAGACTGAAAGAACTTCAGCACAGCAGGTACAGTGGGCAGGAGGGACAATGGCAAACAAGTTCAACATGTGAGAATCATACACATACAGTTCCTGGGGAGTGTTCATAACTGTATCTTTTTCAGAAGATCGATTAACTGTGGGAAATTAAAAAGTAGCTGGGAAGCACATGCTGTGGAGGCAGGATTTTCTAAGACACATGTCTGACACTAAAGAGACTGCTCTACCAAAGCACTGTATTGCAAGTCCAAAGAAAGCAAACAGTTCTGTTCGGGGATCATGTACACACTTCTCTTGACAAAACATAAAGGGAGCAGACAATGACCAGAAAATAAACCTTCTAGGTTTTACTTTTTTATCATAACCTCACTGCTACTGCAAAGTACGAGTTATGTCATTTAGGCCAAGGGTATGCACATATCTGAAATCAGACAGATTTGCAAAATACTGCTGATACAGAGAGGGAAAATAGTTTAGCTTTCAGTTGTATAACCTTCAACTTTCTTTGTAATAAAGGAGTAACAATAGCCTTTTCGTTTCTGTTTAAATATTTAATAACTTTTCAGAATTTATATACATATATTCTGTTTCTATTGAAACACTTCTTAGTTGCTTAAACTCATAGGAAAGTTTATTTTTAAATAAGATATATATATTAGGTATAGTGGGTTGACCCTGGATAGATGCCAGACACCCACCAAAACTCTTTCATTTCCCTCCACAAGTGGACACAGGAGAGAAAATATAATGAAAGATTCATGAGTTGAGATAAAGACTGGGAGAGATCACTCACTGATTATTGTCACAGGCAAAACAGACTCAACTTGGGGAAATAAATTGAATTTATTACTAACAAAATCAGAGCAGGATAATAGGAAGTAAAATAAATCTTAAAAACACCTTTCCCCCACCTCTCCCTCCTTCCCAGCCTCTACCTTCTCCCGCCAGTGGCACAAGAAGAGGGGAAATGGGAGTTAGAGTCAGCTCATCGCATGTTGCTTCTGCCACTGCTCAGGGAGAGGAGTCTTTCCCCACTCCAGCATGGGGTCTCTTTCACAGGAGAGAGACCATGAACTTCTCCAACAGAAATCCATCCCATGGGTGACAGTCCTCCATGAACTGCTCCAAGGTGGGGCACTTTTTCACAGGGTTCAGTCCTGTAGACACAGTCATAAATCCTGCCAGGAAATCTGCTCCAGTGTGGGCTCCTCTCTCCGTAAGTCTGTAGGTCTCTGCCAGAAGTCTGCTCCAGCACGGGCTTCCCACAAGTTCACAGCCCTCCTTTGGGCATCCACCTGCTCTGGTGTAGATCTCCTCCATGGGTTGCAGGTGGATCTCTTCACCCCCATTGGCCTCCATGGGCTGAAAGGGCACAACAGCCTCACCATGGCCTTCATCACATGCTGCAGGGGAATTTCAGCTTTGATGCCTGGAACACCTCCTCCCTCTCCTTCCTCACTGACCTGGGTGTCTGCATAGTTGTTCTCGCATGTTCTCACTTTGCTCTTCTCTGCCTGCAATTATATATGTGCAGTAACTTTTTTTCCTTGAGTGTATTATCACAGAGGTATTACTGTCATTCCTGGTTGGCTGGGTCTTGGCCAGTAGTGTGTCCATCCTGGAGCTGCCTGGCATTGGCTCTACCAGACATGGGGGAAGCTTTCAGCAGCTTCTTACCCCTGCTACCAAAACATGGATGTGCAAAACCAATAAAATGGATTATTAAAATCTCTTTTTATACTTCATTTAAGGTTGTATTTCAACAAACCTTAATAGTACTGTCAGTCTATGAAATATATCATGGAAATACTGGTATTTTCTAGTATCATTGCAATTTTAATATCTCTCAACTTTATGCTCCTGTTGTGGCTTAACCCCAGTCAGCAATTCACTACCACACAACTGCCCTCCCCACCCCGAGTGCAAAAATTGTAAAGCTCATGGGTTCAGATGAGAACAGCTTAGTAACTGAAAGAAAATAAAACATAGGAATACTACTAACAATAATTATAGTTACAATAATGATTATGACAATAATAAATGCTGCTAATAATGAAAATGAGTGAGGAACAAAACTCAAGAGAAACAAGTGATCTCCTATGCAATTTCTCACCATCCTTTGTCTGATGTCCATCCCATTCTCAAGCAGTGATTGGCCCCTCCCAGACAACTATCCCTAGTTTATAAGGGCATGATATTCTGTGGTGCAGAATATCTCTTTGGCATGTTTGGTTCATCTGTCCCAGCTAAGATACCTCCCATCTTCTTGTGCAGGTCCAAATGCAGATCATGAGGCATCAAAACATCCTTGACTCAGGGCTTACTAAGCACTGCTCAGCAACAGCTAAATCATTGTGTTATCAATATAATTATCATACTAAATCCAAAACACAGCACTGTAACAGCTACTAAGAAGAAAATTAATTCTATCCCAGCTGAAACCAGGGCAATTTCTCATAAATAAGAAATACAGGGTTGGACAGTCACAGACAATCATTAAAAAAACCTCTCTTCTGCTCAGGCAGGGTCAATAAAACCTAGATCACCTATAGAGTATGTTTTGGATTATTTTAGGTTTTTTTACAAATTTGATTTTTTACTCTGATTGTTGTTTCTCCTTACACACTAATATAATTCACTTCTGGCAAACCTTTTTCATACATTATGCTTTTTAACTTCTTTATTCTTGTTATTCTCCATTTTTTTCTTGAAAAAAAAAGATCTTTATTAAATGAGATAGTCTTCACAGACAATCTTCAAAACTAGTTTTATCTACTGTGTTTAGCAGAATATGGATAGATTGATATGATTTTATGACTCATATTTAATTCTTCTTTCTATTTAATGCCTTTATTTGTTATTTTCCTTTTCCAAAAAAGTAATTTCTGGATGCAAAAAAATGTGATACCAATCATGATATGCTATTGTGCTCCACTCAGTAAGAGAAATTTATTCCAAAACTAATAACCCAGGACAATGGTGAGAATTAAAATAGTCAAATCATTTACTTGACAGAGGACATAAATTGAGTTTTTTAACATTTGGTTATAAATGTCACATTTTTTAACTTTGATGCCTCTTAATTTTTTTCTCAATTCTGAGATAAATTAAAGCCTCTCAAATTAAATCAGGTTTGCTCAAATAAACAGAAAATTGAATAACATACAAGTAAAAAAAGAACAGTATTTTTTCCATTACCAAACCATTTTAAACAGGTTGCAAACTGTTAATTTTTATCATTCCTTGAATAAATTATCACTGCAGTTATAGACAGCTGTTGAGCAGTTTCCCTCTTGTATTATGGTGTCTATCATTTATAACATGACTAGCCTTCAAAAGTGTGTGGCATCAAAAGCTCATATTATTTTCAAAATGAAGTCATATTTTGAAGATTGTCAAATGCCATTATCCAGTAACAATAAAATGAAAAAAAAAATTTGGAATGACTCCACTATTCACAGTTTATATTGCAGAATGTATTACAATTCATACACAGCATCAATTAAACTCTGAATTTGTGGGTAGATTTTTCTCTCTTAATTTATTCAGGAAATTTTCTTTCAAAAACACATTTGCTCTTTCTTTTAACCAATTTAATTTGAGTTAATGTTTTAGGTAATTTTTTTTTAGAAACATGAGGCTAAATTCTGTTTGGAAAGTTATATTTTCCCAGAACTATACAATGACTGTTATGGAATTGCTCTATTTTCTTTTCCTACTAAAAATGCCATGAATAAAGCATTAAAAAAAATAAAAATAAAACCCCCAGACTTTTCCAGTTTTCATTACTTGATTGACTATTTTTAACATTTTTGACTGGAAACTGATTAAGTGTTAGAAATTCATTAGTAGTACTTCAGAACAATTTATATAAGAATTTAGCCATAAACTATGGCAAAACTCTTTAGTTTCTAAAAAAGAAAATTTTCTTTTGATTTCAAAAAAAAAAAAAAAAAGCCCTACATAACTAACTAATTCATTAGAAACCAAACTGGAGCAAACCCAGAATAACTGATAAATTCCTAACAATATTATAATGATCTTTATGTTTAAACCACTACTCAAAAACAGGGTAAA
The DNA here is from genome assembly GCA_013400415.1 of Scytalopus superciliaris. Taxonomy (NCBI): domain Eukaryota; kingdom Metazoa; phylum Chordata; class Aves; order Passeriformes; family Rhinocryptidae; genus Scytalopus; species Scytalopus superciliaris. The sequence goes on along the minus strand of VXBX01009770.1, from coordinate 3,466 downwards.
TGGTGCACATTTCCGCCTCTCTCACATTATCTCTGTACAGTTTCCTTGGTAAGTAATCATTTTTAAAAGGAACAGAAAATTAAGTTTGAGTTCATCAATGTCACAGAATTACACTAACCAGTTACCTCTTTGCCCCCTGCCATCATTTATCATCTGTTTAGCTGCAAAACTGCTTGCAACTAAAAAGTTGTCCTTTGTAGATCCTGTACTTGATTTTTACCCACAGGCTTTCAACCTGTTCACAGTTGTTACTGGGGCCACTCTTCACAATCTTTAACATAGAGAGCAACAGCTCTGCCCCTCCTTCCTAGCTTATCTCTTCTGAAAAACTCCAATTGCAGTGCTTCAGTCATGCAGCTCATCCCACCATATTCCAGTGATAGCAATTAAGTCAGTCTTTTAATTTCATCATGGTTCCCAACTCCTACTGCTCATTCCTCAGGCTGCATGCACTGGTGTAGAGGCACCTCAGCTGGACTGTTGGCCTCTTCATCTTTTGGGAGGAGCCCACTCTAACTCCTTTGGGACAATTTACAGGAACTTCCCTGCTGATACATAAAGTTCTGCGGTTTCCTTTTTCCTTACTGACACCCAGTAGAGCATTTCCTTCTCTGGGGGACCAATTAGATTCTTAACAGAATCTAGCACCTGCTTTCTGATTATATGACAATTTTGGTAACATCCTATGTGATAAAGGAGAATGACTGGTTCTTTTTTTTAATCAGTAACCTTGACTCCTTCCCTGCTTTAGGGACACACTCTTAATTTTCTATTGATTGTAGAATGGTTCATCAACAAGAGAAATTCAAACAGAAGAGACTACATAAATACGTAAACTCCAGATACTTCCTTTAACATGTGACATCCTGAAACCTACACTTTTCACACAGATAACAGAAAACAAAACAAAAATTATGCATTTACAACATGATCCATAAAAACATGGATTTTTTATCTGAGATTCTGTGACTTGAAAGTCCCCTGAAATTTTCAAGCTCTCATAAAAATTCTTAGCTTTAAGCATAAAAATGTGGTACAAGTTTGCAGACAGTTGCAGAAATAGGTTTTAGGCCAAAAACTTGTCTTATTAGATACCAGGTTTGCACACATACTCCTTAGTCCATTTTCCTCTTGTTCTACCTATCCTGTTTATAACAAAGTGACATTCTATTTAGATCAAAGTTTTAGAAGCTGTGTGTTTACATTAAATATTTAAATCAGTCTGTATCAAGCAAACTCAACTTGACCTTCCATTTTACTGAACACCTAAAATTTAAATGGAGTTGTTGGTTCTCAATGTCTTTGAAAAAAGTATTTTATATCAGATTAGGCATTTATGTTGAGGGATTTAAATTAATAATGACTGTCTGTTATTGACTGTCCCCCCTTCTCTGGTACTTAGCACTTGCATTTTCATTGTAAATTTGATATTGCAACAGATATTGCAGTTTCTGTCACATTGCAATTTGTATATTTTTATCTTCTTATGATAGTTATACTTACTCTTAGTAATTCTCATTTCTTTGAGTTAATGCATTCAATTTTAATGCATTAGTACTGTGGTCCTTAACTTTTAATCCAAACATGAACACCAAGTGCATTTTCTAGAAAAGTTGATCGTCAGCCAGAGATAAACTACAGAGATGTTATGTAACCCTTCATGTAATTATTTTTGTGTACTTGAATCCAATATGAAATAACCATTTTATAAGGACAATAGTACAAGAATAGAGGAGAGAAACTAAAACAAAAAACAGTTCTGAAAGTTTCCAAAAGAAGTTGAAAACTCTGAAACACAAACACATAGAGATGGAATAAGAGGGAGAGCCAAAATAAGTGCTTTCACATATTTTTGTTCCAGTGACAATAAAATAACAGAAAATAACAGGAAATTACTTGGCCTGCACAAACTAAAAAGAAAAGAAGTTTGGAACACTGCAGTTCTCATCACTAGTATAATTCCAGTGTGCACTCTACCACCATGGTGGTAAATGAGCTTTTGAGAATTTGACTGTGTATGGTCAAGTATAGACATGATTTTATGGGCACAGATTTACATGAGACTGTAACATAAAGAATCTAACTTCTATTTAAGTGTTACAGTATAAGCATGAAATTAAGCATCTGGCATTTGGCTTATTCATTAAACATTGGGTGGAGGATTTTTACAAGGGTGAACTGAAATGTGAATATTTAGTTTTGAATTAAGTTATACATTAAACGGAATAGCTTGATTTTGACTAATGATTCATATAATACATTTCTATTTCCACATATACTCAGTATATAAAAAGTTTTTTTCAACTACATAAAAAGTAAAGTTTTAGAAAAGTTCTTACTTTTTGATTTCTGTATCTTTAGAGAGAAAGTTTTGATTTGAGCAACTATAGAGACACCATTAAAAAGTAAGTAATCACAAAAATGCAGATTTCCACATGCCACATTTGACTCTATAGTCACATCTTTTGTACTGTTTATTCTGTGCCTACTATTATAGCAATTCACTCCCTGGCACTAATTGCAGGTACTTAATGAACAAGAGTACAGTTCTAACCCTAAATAAAAGGAAAATCTGAGATACAGGGGGAAAACACACACACACACACACATACACAAAACAAACGAATCCAACCCTCAACCAACCAACCAAAACCTAAAAAAAACACCCCACAACAAAAAAATTAAAAGAAACAAGATTTAAAAGAAAACAAAATAAATTGAGACATGACGTAAGAATTTAAGAAAGGTTTCTGAAATATTACAAAAGATGAAGTGGATGAAGACAGAGTAAGCTATGCTTCTATTCCCATGCAGGCATGGGAGTATTCGTTGCAATGAAAATTCAAGTGCCCATGTTGGCAAAGAGAAACCTATATTTCAAATTTACAGTCATTAAACTGTATTTCACTTTGTCTTTGGGGTATCATAAATATTATCTTAATAGATGCATTACAGATATTTGAACAAACAGTGGTTCTGTCAAAAAGGATAAATTTCTACTTTCAGCTCTCGTTTTAGTTGATTTCCCAAGCTGAATATGCTGCGAGAGAAAGTGTTCATGTAACTTATATTCCTATTAATAAGAGTCAATCTTAAGAAAAGAATGCTTTGGTACTACATTTAACCTTTATTATCTGTTCCATCATCATCAGTGACTCCAGTTCTCTAATCACCTGTACTGAAGGTCAGGCAAAAATCCAACACAGTGACTATGAAAATTTCACCTCATTCCCTATGAGCCGATCAAAATTCTTATCACAAGCAATGCTATTTCTATACCCTTCACAGGCATTAAAATTGCCCAAAGTCATTACATTTGGGATCTAAAACCACAGTCTCTTGCATTGTCATGGTTTAGGAATGATATTCTCCAATTTAGTACTCCCACTAAAATGACTCAATTCCCCCTCCAACTGGAAACACAAAAGGCAAAGATTACATGGTGAGATAGGAACAATTTACTGGA
>VXBX01009768.1:12891-27889 GCA_013400415.1 Scytalopus superciliaris | reverse complement strand
CACAAAATTATAATTTCCTGACTGAGAGTGATTAGTAAATGCAAAAAGAAAAGAATTCAAAATTTAAGCTACCCTTCACATATCCACTGTGGATTTTTGTCCTGATAGGTAGATATATTTCTGTTGCATTGCTTTAAAATTGGCGGATATCTATGTCATGGTCCATGTTAATAAATATATAATTCCATTCTTCATTTTCACTAAATTCTCACTGTTTTTTCTTCAGATTACTCTGCTTCATGGGTATCACAAGATAATTTTTCCTATTTTTAAATCCTTTACTGTGTCTAGTAGGCTTTTTTACTGTCTACCTTTAGATCTGTTATGAATACCACAAAATCTTAGGGACCTAGGAGGATCCCCTAGATTAAGGTCTTGAAGTTCTTGAGTTTAGGTTCATTTTTACAGATAGTGAAGAGGAAGACAGAGAGGGAGAACTAAGACCAGTCCTGTTCATTTACATCTGAGTAGCCTATGTGTGTCTGTGCCTCTTTCTGCTAAGTGTGGGCTTCAGGACAGCCATAGTCTTCAACACAGGCTGCTCTGGCAGCTGGACCACCTCCGTCTCCTCTGGCCATCATTNCCATCCGCCCAAAACAATCATGGCCTTAGATGTTCTCCAAGTTTGAAATCAATATAAAAGCTTAGTGCACATAAGTATTGGTCCTTATCTCTTGCTTTCAGGTCAATCATAAGACAATATTGTCAAGCCATCTCTTCTAATGTCTTAATCAGCACATATGCATAGCTGATTTTAGTGCAATCTTTTGCCTTCTTTTCTCTCAGAAGAGCTATTCTCCTCTTTTCTCATGTTTTTCCAAGGCATTCTGGATTGTCCTCCTATTGCATACATGATCTCGCTCATTTTCTGATGAGTATTATTTATATACATTTTGTGTCAATTTTCTTCCTGAATTCTTTTTGGTTTGGGTTGGGTTTTGGGAGGGTTGTTTGTATTATTGCCATGTAACAGGTTTCAAGTCCCTAATTCTTTTTGGTTTTTAAATTCCTCTGAAGCTACATCTTCACTACATTTNGAAGTTCTTGAGTTTAGGTTCATTTTTACAGATAGTGAAGAGGAAGACAGAGAGGGAGAACTAAGACCAGTCCTGTTCATTTACATCTGAGTAGCCTATGTGTGTCTGTGCCTCTTTCTGCTAAGTGTGGGCTTCAGGACAGCCATAGTCTTCAACACAGGCTGCTCTGGCAGCTGGACCACCTCCGTCTCCTCTGGCCATCATTCCTGCAGAGTTGTTTCTCTCACATATTCTCACTCCTCTCCAAGGCTGTTGTTATGCAAGTTTTTTTTACCCCCTTCTAAACTATGTTTAAGGAGGTACTATCATTGCTGATGGGCTCAGCCATGGCCAGCAGCAGGTCCATCTTAGAGCTGACTGGCATTGTCTCTATTGGACATAGGGGAAACTTCTGGCATCTTCTCACAGAAGTCACTCCTGTAGCCACCCTTCTACCAGAACCTTATCATGAAAACCCAATACAATATGTAGGAGAAACACACAACTTAACTAGAATGTTAAATTAGGTCCATTATTTAAATACCTGAATTCAGATAGGCTAACATTTGGTCAACACAATAACTTTTACATTAAAATTGCACTGATAATAGAAATTATGGTGGCAAAAGCAGAGAATATTGATACTTACTTTTAAAGTGTATGAAAGAAAGAATGTACTGTCCTTGCATAGAAATTAATTTTTCAAACATTTTTATACAAATACACTATTAGAATCATGATTCTAATAACCTGAAAGAAATTATACTTAACATTCATACTTGCCATAAAAACTTCTTTAATCTCTCTGCTTAATATAAAATTCTGATTCCTTGAATCTGCCTCCCATAATTTTCCATGCTTACTTTCTTTCAAAGTGAATTCAGTAGTTCCTTCTAGGGTGATAACAAAGCACAGTTCAAAGGACAATACACTCCAAAGATGATTCTTGAGAACAGGAATGAAGATGGACCAAAACTGCATCTGTATCCATAAACTACATCTGTATCCCTTCACCTCACAGCATTCTACAACAGTAGAATGTTGTATCCTGAAAGGTCTGCACATATCCCTTATTCCACACTTCTGCAAATGTAATGCATGCCTTGAGTTTCATATTATATCAATTTAATTCTGGTAGGCCAAAAGATAATCTCAGATTATCTCAAGCACTTCTAACAGAGAAAAAACATGAACCCATCAATACAAACAAGACCCAGGACCAAACACTGTGTAGCACAGATATGATGAATCTCTTCTAGACTGTGTTAGCCCTGCAGGCTGGGTTACACTGAACAAGTCACCTCTTGGTAGTTAAATCAGAATTGCCTCAAGTCATATCCAAGTTCCCCCTTCCCTTAGGAAATTCAATTAATTTAACATTAAACAGCTAAGAAGCTGACCAAGTATTGCTTTCTGTTATTATTACATTGAATTGAGCAACACTGACTTTTACAAAAGTTAAAAAACACTTGCCATGAGTAATAAGTGCGAGGGAGCACATACACTCTTCCAGATAAAATGCAAAAGCGCAGTTCTTAATATTAGTAAATTTAATTCCTTCAGACTTTGTGAATCCATTTAAACTCCAGATTATATACATCTAAAATTGGGTACCCATACATAATCAGCTAAATGCATCTTCAGATTTCATTTACTACGTTGACTAGGGACTTGATTTACTCCATTTAGTGCCTGTTCATACAGTCTGGGGAAAAAAAGATGCATACATATAACTGGCAGATGCAACACAGGACCAATAGAAGACATGTCTATTCTGAAGACAACGTTAGAGCATGGTTACAAGGATCTCTTGGGGCACATAAAAAGGTGCTGAATACCTATGTTTGGGCAAGTACTTAAGTCCCTGACTTCCAATGACTATAATACCTTAGACATATAACTTGAATATAAATGCTTGTGTACAATCCCCTTAATTTGGAGTTAAATCCCACTCTGGGCATCTTCACCCTGAAGTTTTTCTGAAATCCCTTGTGCTTGTTCCGTTTGCATAAACATAGGTGGCTATGTTAATTTCAGACATCTGAGATATCCAAGACTTCCACACAAGACTAGCAGGCATAGTGTCTGACCTAAGCACGTACAAAGCATTTCCAGGCAAGCAGACAAGCAAGGGTGAGCAAAATGGCACCAGAAACATTATTATATCCATTGGCAAAGTAAGATCTTATAAAAAGTGCCGTAGGAACATTACTGATAACACCCAGCAGGATTCATCTAAGTTTTAGACAGTTTTAAGTTCAGTCAATTGACCAGATGACTGTCATAGATCTGTAACATTTTTTTATAGCAATTGAATTGTGCTAATTGAATTTTAATTCACTAAATTGCAACCTATAGGTCTGGAACCCCTCTGGGTGTTTTATTCAATACAACTGTTTTCCAGTTCCTTCCCAGAATTAAAAAATTATTTTGCATACCTTATTTACTCAGCTGCATATATCACATTACTGTAGTTTGAATTTCAGTAATAAACTGCATTATTTCTATGTGGTCTTTATGTACCTCAAAGGGAGGTCAAACATAATGAATGTGTTTGAATTATTTGGAAAATTTTAAATTGAAGCCAATTGGAAAAAGTAGAAAAACGTAAGAGTCAGTTGAAATAAATCATAAAATCAAATCATAAAATGTGCTGAGTTAGGAGGAACCCACTAGGTTTGTCGAAGTTCAACTCCTGGCCCTTCACAGGACAACTCCAAGCATCATACCATGTACCTAAGAGTATTGCCCAAATTCTTATTGAATGCAGACAGGCTTGGTGTTATGATTCCTTCCCTGGGGAGTCTTTTTCAGTGCCCAAACACTCTCTGAATGAAGAAACTTTTCCTAATATGCAACCTAAACCTCCCCTGACACAACTTCAGGCTGTTCCCTTGGGTCCTGTCACTGGTCACCATAGAGAAGAGATCAGTGCCTACCCCTACACTTCACCTTGTGAAGAACCTGTAGACTGCTCTTTTCCAGACTTAACAAATCAACATTAGAGGAAATGGCCTAAAGGTGTGCCAGGGCAGGTTCAGATTAGATACTAGAAAAAAAAAAAAACACTGAAAGGGTGGTAAAGCATTGGAATAAGTTGCCCAGAGAGGTGGTAGATTCACTCACTCTGGAAATCTTCAAGAGGCATGTTGATATGGCACTAGGGCATATGGTTTAGGGGTGATTATGTTGATGCTAGGTTGACTGTTGGACTAGATGATCTTGAAGGACTCCTCCAACCTTAATGATTCTGTGATCAGGTATAGGACTAGCATAAATACAGTGAAATAAATAGTCCTATTGCAGATAAACAGTCTTACTCTAAATAGCTGTAACAACTGTCCAGGCAGACACTTAAGAAATAAAAAGGTGTATTTTCAATCAATTTGGATTAAGTGCAGGAAAAACATTCTCAATTAAAATGGATGGTGCCTATAGTATGATTTTGATCAAACTCTCTAGACTGGTTTTAAGAAACCGCTGTAAATTCCATTTGCAACCAAGGTCCATGGTATACCACTTCTGAACAACAGTGTTATGCTCTTTCCCAGCTTGTTCTGTAACTTACAGTAGTAACAAATAACAAAACTTTTCCATAAGAGTAAAGAATTATTTTTAAAATTAAAATTTAAGCTAAGTTATAATATTTGAGCTTCAGTGATAGGTAATACAAATGGAAGAGTGGAGACAACATTATCAGGCAAAAATAAGATTTTGTCAAAATTGACAGATGATGAGTGGTGAGGGATATAACTGCATAATTAGAAAGTCTTGATTCTGTGAGGTTTCAGAATATGTAATCCTGTAAGAATAAGGATTAAGTGAGATAACAGTACTGTAAGAAATTATTCCCTGGCTATTCAAATGACAGTAAGAAATCCTTTCTCTTGTAATCTCTTGGATTTCAGAACTCTGGGGAGAAGATAACACAAAACACCAAAACCACACAAATAAATATTCTATAATACAGTGAAAAGCAACAAGGTATAAAATAAGGGGAACTTTTAACTCAGTAGCAGTCCACAGCCATCCCTTTTACACCTTTGCCTTCTTTCTCTGTAAAACTGATTCTCCCTTGTTAGTCTGTTCTCTTTGATTTCTTCCCTCTCTAATGTCTACAGAAGTTGTTTCTCCCTGCTTAAGTTTTGTTCTGCCCTCATTCTGCCCAGGCTTTCTGTCAGTCTCTTAAGGGTTTAGCTCCAATACACAGATTTATTTTCAGGGATTTCCTCTTCATTTGTTGATTTCTGTAGAGCTATATTGTCATCCAGAGCAAGTCAGTACTTAATGCTGCCTTTGACTCAGTCTTTATTATCAAGACCAGTTGTCATCAAGATACTCTGCTCCCTGAGCAGCAAATTGGTGATGGGGAGATGAGTGAAGCTTACATAATCCAGGACGAGATGGTTAGTGACCTGCTATGCCCATTAGACACTCAGAAGTCTATGGACCCTGATGGGATACACTCCAGAATAATGAGGGAACTGGTGCAAGAACTAGCCAAACCACTCTCAAACATCTACCAGCAGTCTTGGTTAACTGGAGAAGTTCCAGCTGCATGAAAATTAGTAAATGTAATGGCCAAGAAGGTTCAGAAGGATGATCCAGGGTACTACAGATCTGTCAGTCTAACCTCAGCTCCAGGCAAAGTTATGGAAGAGATCATCATTACAAGACACATGCAGGACAACCAGGAAATTAAGCCCAGCCAACACAGATTTACAAAAGAAAGGTCCGGCTTGACTGCAGTCCTGAGGGGAAGGTGGGGGGTGGAAAGAAAGGGACACGCTCAGGGGAGTGATGTAGGTACTGCCAAAGCACACACAGAGAGAGAGAGAGAGCTTTATTCAAACTGGTACACACTTAAATAAGGTCAGGGGGCTGGGTTCTGACCCCGGGAGCACCCTGGGAAGGTTTTGGGGAAGGGTCTGGGCCAGCCTCAGCCATACAAGGCAAGATCCTTCAAAACTGGGAACACAGAGGCAGGTATATACCATATAAGGAAATGGTACTTTGCTGCAGGCAGGAACCAATCAGGGATGGGTTATGGGCCATGAGGGACAGAAGATTCCAGCAGGGACACACAAAGTGTCACACAGCAGTGAAATAAAGAAAAAACATGTAACATTACAAAATCTTGAAACAGGACAGAACTCCCAAGCCACAGGCTGTCCCTAGGCATATTAACAGTCTATGTAACAGCAAAGTGCAACATCCATCACAGGTCTGTGTCCCTGTCTCCATTTCTGGTAGTCATCTCCTCCGACACTTGACCAGGTTGTTCTCCTTCTATGACAAAGTGATCTGCTTAGTAGATGAGGGAAAGGCTGTGGATATTGTCTATCTAGACTTCAGTAAAGCATTTGACATCATCTCCCACAGCATCCTCCCAGAAAAACTGGCTACACATGGCTTGCATGAGTGGCCAGTTTCATTGGGTAAAAAACTACCCAGATGGCTGGGCCCACAGAGTTGTGGTGAACGGAGCTATATCTGGTTGGCAGCTGGTCACCTAGTAGTCTTCCCCAGGGCTCAATTTTGGAGCTGATCCCATTAAACATTTTTATTGATTATCTGGACATGGGAATTGAGTGTACCTCCAGTAAATTTGCAGACCACACTAAGTTGGGTGGAAGTGTTGATCTGCTGGAGGATAGGAAGACTCTACAGAGAGACCTAAACAAGCTCAGGCAGTGGGCTAAGGACAACTGTATGAGGTGCAATAAGGCCAAATGCCAGGTCCTGCGCTTGGGTTGCAGGAACCCCATGCAGCTGTACAGTCTGGGGGAGGAGTAGCTTGAGAGCTGTTCAGCAGGAAGGGACTTGGGAGTGCTGGTCAACAGTCAGCTCAGTATAAGCCAGCAGTGTTCCCAGGTGGCCAAGAAGTCCAGTGGCATCTTGACCTGATCAAGAATGGGGCAGTCATCACAACCAGGGAAGTGATCATGTCCTTGTACTCAGCACTGGTGAGGCTGCACCTCAAGTACTGTGTCCAGTTCTGGGCCACTCACTTTAAAAAAGACATTGAGGTGCTGAAGAATGTCCAGAGAAGGACACCCAGGCTTGCGAAAGGTCTAGAAAACATGTCCGATGAGGAACAGCTGTGAGAGCTTGGTTTGCTTAGTTCTGAGAAGAGGAGGTTCAAAGGTAACCTCATCACCATCCCTGGAGGCAATTAGGAGGTGTCGAATCTGGTGCTAGGTCATACAGTTTATGGATAGAGTGCTAGTGTTGGGTTGACAAGTGGACTTGATGATCCAAAAGGTCTCTTGATGATTCTATGAGTCTAAATGAAAGTAATAGAAGGAAACAATAGGAAATCTCACAGAAAGAAATAAACTGTCTCATGTAACATGATCTAGTCTTTCTGTGTCTTCAATCTATACAGAAAGAAGAAAATATCTCATTGCTGCAAAATGTCTAAAGGAAAATTAAAATTAAGTACAATCAATACTTGATACTGTAATTCCTTTTATTAAGAATTTCATATACATTATGTGTTTTAAGTGCATATATTTGCAAATAAATGATTCAATATAGAGGAAATTTTAAGGAGTAGAAAAAAAACCCCTTGCACTACCATGGAGACATGAATAACACAACATATTTCCAAAATACTGCATATCACTCTGTTAAAACTAAAAAACTAATGGTAGGTTTGGGGCTCATTTAATAGTCAAAAAACAAACAAAAAACCCAAACCAAACCAAAACCAAAACCCAACAAACAAACAAACAAAAACAAACCAAGAAACCCAAACCAAAACAAAAACCCCCCAAAAGCCCCAAAACCCAGTCTCATTGATTTGAACTTGCTGATGGTTTCAAACAGAAATTTATTTTGGAGTAACCGTCTTAGAAGCTGTTCATGTCACTGACAAAGTGTCGTGGGTTTGACCTTGGCAAAATGCCAAAGCCCCCAAGACCAGCACGGTCCCAGTGAAAGGAGGGAAGGAAAAAAAACTGAAACTGGAAAAAAACTATATATATGTATTTACAGGAAAATTACAATACATATACGTACAAATATAGGGAAAAAACCAACAATAACTTCATCCAGAGCTGTCCACCCCAGTAACACACAGATTCCACCACCCAAAACCCACACAAAACAAAACTAAACACGTTTCTCTGAAAAAGCACCCAGCAAAGTAATAGCAAACAAAAGTATTTACTTCCCAGAGACCAGAACTGCTGTGGGCATCTCGGCAGGGAAGCGGCCAGGCCTGTCACTCTGGGAGCAGCAACAGGGAGTCCTCCCCACCACACCGCACGGAGAGAGGGAGGGCAAGAGGGCAAGGATACCTCCCCCAATAGATTTATACTCAACTTGACGTCAGATGATATGAAATACCTCTTTGGTTGCCTAAGTCAGGTGATACTTACCCCTCTGAATCTACGGAGTGCCCCATGGCCCAAAAAACTGAGGCCTGCTAAATTTGGTTTCAGGCCTAACTAAACTAAGGCCTTAATCTAAGTTTTGGGGGTTTATCCAACCCATCACACAAAGTTATTGCTAGAATGTTGTAGCTTGCTCTAAGACAACTTCTTTCACAGTCATCTTAAAAGCAAGTTTCCATGGCTTTCTCTTCCCCAAAATGAAAGCAGGTAGTCAATCAAATAGCATCCAAAGAGCACTCTCTCTCAAAAATAATTGCTAACATGGAAAATTACTTTGAGTAGTTCTAAACTTCATACTGTCAATAAATCCACAAGTTTTTCCACATTTAAGTTTATATTTATTGCTTTTTTTTCTCTGTAGGCTTACAAGAAATGTCAAGAAAAATCAATGTGACAAAATCAACTTGAAGATACAGGCGGACAATTTCCATTGCTGTAAAAAAAGTCATGAATGCATACTTGAGAGCAGAACTTGGCTCACTGAAGGAAAAAAGAAAACAAACCCACCAACATTATGAATTTTCATGGACAATGAAAATAAAGCAGAAGCTCTCACTCCTTTTTCATATTCCACTCATTAAGGTGATATTCTAAATAAAAGCGTAGAACCGTGATGAAATTAGCATTTCACAGTAACTACCATATCTTTAAATGCTTCCTTAAGCATCTGTTGCTTCTCTGTGCTGAATATCTAGACAACCTAAGCATTTGGTCTGAAACAGTGAAGTAGTTCTATTATTCGTATGGCCAAGTACTCAGAAGTCATGAAGTGAAGTCTGTTTATTGTGTCACTGACTTTATATGAGAATGGTTGAAATGGAGAAGTGTGGCAGATGTTGTTATATAGGATTGATGAGGTAGTTCAGAGGAAAGTAAGGACCGTTCAATTGCATTTAGAAGGCAGAGAGCATAGAACATTGCCTGTGAAGCTGTCCAGAATAAAAAAATTGTCTGCTATATATTATTTCTGCGGAAAATATATCAATTCTGCTATGGCATGGATTTTTATTACTCCCAGACACAATGCAAATAGCATGAATTTAAAATATGTTTTAATATCTGTACAACTCTGACATTTCATCTACCTGTTTTCAATATTTAAGTACAGATCTGTTTACAGAGCTTTGGTGTACTTTTCCACAACATTATTCTCCTGCTCTATAATTACCCTTTTGTATCGTAAGAGCAATTGTAATTAGATTAGCATGCTGAACTATATAATATTTCATGCTAAGCTTATAGCTGTTGATTTCATTTTAATTTGAATATAGCCAAGGTATTGAAATATATTTTCCCCAATTTCATCATATTAAAATAATTATAGGCATCCTTTAAGAAGTACAGTCTTAATGAACTTAAACTAACTTTTAATTTTAACATCTGACCTTGTCATTAATATATTGGAGGTGCTATGGCTCACCATGAAACATCAAATATTTAAGGATTTATATGGAATACAATTTTAATTATTTTTTACATACTGTTATGATATTCAATTGATTCTGATTTTTAAAATCTGTTAAATACACTGCTTGTTTTTTTGTCAAATCCTTTATAATTTCTTGTTGTTCTTTATTTTTCACTTGTAGCCTTCTTGGCACTTAATTTTCCACAGAATTGTTCAAATGTCTGTTATTAAGGCTGTCCCATAATAGTTGAGCGCTTTGTCTGCTGCATTAGATAACAGTTCTTACAGAAGTCTTTAGTTTAAATGTTTTATCTTATATCTCCTCAGCTGTCACTCACAACTTTTTCCCTTCAGAATAATCTGCTCCTACATACATGTTTTTTCCTATTCTACTATTGTGAACGGAATATCTGATTTGAATGAGCCTATTAATTCATTCTCAACTTTTTAAAATGTAAATTCATATTCCACCCACAGGTGGATACTATAATCCCTTCAAGCATCGGTCTGGCTGTCACATAGCAGGAAAAGAAGAAATATGTGGGTTTATCGAATATGTATTCCCAAAATGGAACTTTCTTCTGGTGTGTAATATTGTTGTCAGCCTTTCAGTTCTCCAAGCCTCTTCAAGTCATGCCACAGTTTTATTCTTCTTGCCATGATAAATTTCTTATATTTAAGTTCCATGCTTAGCTATACCTTTACTTATACAAGACCTCACTTAGTAACATGAAAAGTGGAATTCATCTGACTTAAATGTAAGAAACACATTTTGAGAGGGTGATTCATCTCATGTTAGTATGGAAATCTGAAATAGGTCAGATGACTCATACTGTATTTCTCCCATTCAAGGCAAAGGGATGATACATGTTACCTGAACTGCTTGAAAGTATTCTGATTTGGCTACTTCAACAGCAGTATTTATCAGCCAGAAACTTCTTCACTCTGTGATAGGCTGACCACTGCCAGCTCCTGAGCACACACACAGCTGCCCCCTCACTCTCTCCTTAAATCCAATGGAATGGGAGAGGGATAGGAACCTACCTGTTCAACAAAACACGGATGTGCTATGACACTTTTAGTTGGACATCCAAAACACAGTACCATATTAACTGCTCAAAAAAACCACCCAAAACCCAAACCAAACTGGCCTTTACCTTCAGTCACAGTAGTTTGATCTGTAATGAGGGTGAAGGGAAATGTTGTCCTATGACCTGAATTTTTGTGGCTATGGAGAAAGCAAGGAACCACTTTTGCCCTTTCTATTTCATATTGTATGCCCTCTCCCATACAGACAATCTTTGCTTGTACTCTTCCTTCTACCAGTAAAAATTGGTTTCAAGCAAAGTAACTAATGTTCTCATTTCCTCTACCCTTCTTTCCACCAAACATATCAAAGCTAGTTGTCATACTGAAAGCCAAAGCAAGCTTTTAGCACTTCAAGTATAGAGTCATTGTAGAGTTCTTTTTAACTGGGCATGTTTTCCATATAAACACAGCTATAAACTTCGTACAATTTTATAATTGAGTTATAAATCTTAGACATTAAAAGCAGAAAGAACAGATGCTTGATGATTAAACTTCTCGTACATGTGCTTTCTCTCTCTCTTTACTATGCACTCTTCTATGAAGGTGCTTACTAAGGCATCTCTGCTCCAGAAGAAAAAATTCACAGTGCTCCAAATTGATACTGTTTTCTACTAAATTTTTTCCAGCACAAATATAGCCTACTTTGAGGATAGTATTGCTAATGGCATAAAACCAAACTGAGATTTGCAATTCCCTTTTTATTTCTTCAAATAATCTTCAGACCAGTCTAAAACAAACAACAAACAAACAAGCAAACAAAAAGCCTTTCCAGTCGGTTTTCCATCTCTCTGCAAAAGTTTCCCATCTACCTTCTTTGGATGTAAGTTACTCCTCGTTAATAAATAAATAAATAAATAAATAAATAAATAAAACATTGGCTATATTGCTACATGCCTTATTTATAGATACTCAGTTGTATAGTGTGATTTGCTTTAAAAAATTTAGGATTAAAAAAGAGTTAATTGGTTAAGAAGGGATCAAGACCCTGCATTCTGCAAGGTTTGCTTAGGTGGAGCAGTAGGGATGTGATTTACCTGCCTTATGCCCAAGCCTTTCACCCATTCTAATCACTGGACAGAAGCAGACATGTTCAAAGACTAATTCATCTGTCCTGTCCTAGATGAATCATCCCCTAAAGATGACAGTTTTTCTCTTCTGAATATAAAGGTTGACTGGAATGACCATATAATTTTTAGACAGTTAATCAGAACAGAGGACTCTTGGGCTTAAAAATACACTCAGTATGCTCCATCTATTTCCCACCTTTTAGTGCAGGATTGCTGTTTATATCAAAATCTCAAAATCCCTTCTTCTAAAAGGTGACTCATTTCT
This sequence comes from Scytalopus superciliaris, assembly GCA_013400415.1. Lineage (NCBI taxonomy): Eukaryota > Metazoa > Chordata > Aves > Passeriformes > Rhinocryptidae > Scytalopus > Scytalopus superciliaris. Next base: position 15,644 of record VXBX01009768.1, on the reverse strand, counting down.
TCCAAAACATGGCAGAAGCAGCTCTAAGTAAGATTTTAATTCCATTCCTTATTTTTGTCTCCTCGCTTATGTACACACAGAACCATGTATATGTAGTGATCTTTGATTAAATATATATTCTACCACAAAAAAAAAAAAAAAAAAAAAAAGACTTGAATCTGGAAATCATACTTAATTACTTAATGAAAAGCAAAATCTTGCTAATATGAATCCCAATAGATTTATAACAAAATATATTATGATGTAACAGGATGTTCTACTGGATAAAGTAGGTTCAACCACCCATAGCCCAACCAGGAAACTGGACTCCAGGTTCTGCAATTATAAGTCCAAGTATTTCTTTAGCCAGGATGTACTAAAAAGACCAGTGGTCCAGAGAAAAGAACAAATCTGAATGTGAAAAAGACTGTGTTGGATGCTTCTGTAGTAATTCCTATTACTGGAGTCTCCACCTGGCTCTTTTCACTATCTTTTTTTCATCAAAAGTCTATTTTATTAGCATCTGAGAATGCGGGAGAGATCCGAGGTGGCAGACAAGGTACACAAAGGAGCAGGCTGTAGATATTACAGTAGACGAAGACCTATTGTGCAATACTAGATGTAAAATGTTTTTGGCACACTAAGATTCTCATATTAAAGATCTCTCTGTTTTACAGCAATAAACATTTACATAGTCAGCAGCTAAAGGGGATTGGCATGAAGGAGTTACAAGTTTTGGATTAGGAAAATATGTACAGATAGACAGATACTTAAACCTCATGGAAGTCCTCATGCCAGTAGGCTTTCTGGTTTTTTTAATATTTAACACATAGAGGCAATTTGCTTTTGTCTATATTGACTAGTAGTTTATCCATTTTCATCTAAAATGCTCCTCAGATCTAATTCCTTTTGAAGACAAGCATAATAACCATTCTGCCAAATTTTTACTGACACCCATGTTGGACAGGGTCAGTTTCTGAGCACTCTTTCCAAAAAAAAACCCCCACATTTAAACAACTCAAGCCTCCACTTGGACACCTAGGAAATTACCAACATGAGTGCAAGATTGTGTTAACACAGAAAAATTGATTGGGAATTACAGCTCACAAAAGCTCACAAACACCTGAAGAACCGGTCCAGTTTTTCGTTCAGAACTGTTTTGTGCTTCAGACTAAAAGTGCAAAAATGCATTCTCCCTACCCTGATGCTTTATTTCCTCACTTAAAGTAGTCTTTTCACCTACAGTACAGGCAGGGGCTGTTCATCTTTGCAATCAAAGCCACTATTGGCAAGCCTTTTGTCCACCAGCCAGGCCCATATTTTCTACACATCACAGGAATTGCCCATATTTCACTGAAAAATATGAACATATGCTTTGAAATACTTCATGCTACCATTTTTTATTTCCTCAAGTCAAACTGGTTACTCCAGATATACTATTAATTATTATTTAGAATTTTAAAGTGGTAGCTCCTATGACTTGATGCAATTTTTCTTGATTTACATCAAAATGACTGAAAATAAAGTGAGTCTAGGATATCAGAAGTTGTAAAGATCAGGAGGACAAAACACTATTATTATTGTTTAGAGAAAATTCCCGTACTAACTGCTTTCCAGAATTATATAATATAGATAATTAGGACTGCTGTTTGTATAAATACTGGAGTTTTAAATAGCACTTTATTCTAATTATCTGCAGTATAATCTCAGAAACATTACAGAAAAGAAATTCATTTTTTAGCTAGTGTTGTTAAGAAAATGTCCCTGTCCCAAGGTCAGACACTTTCACTGCTGGGACTGAAGTGTCTTCATAAGTGGGCTCCAGGGAGCCCACAGGTGTCCTGCTTGACTCCCACTCACAGTCAGACCAGGTTTCTCATAGGGGAGTCTCAGATATCTCATTCCATAAAGCAATTTATTCATGGTGCAGTAACACAGAAACAGCTCGGGCTGGTGCCTCCAAGAAGTGACCCGCAACCAAGAAGCATCCTCTGAGCTTTTATATCCTCCCAGTCTCCCTCCTGAGTCCTTGGCTCCTGCCCCCAGTTCTGTGTCCATCCACCTCGCTGCTGTCACCAGCTTTCATCTCATTTGCCTGGCATCACACATCTTCATGCCCTTTGTTATTCCAAAGGCTGGCAGTTCAGGGCCTCTTGACTCGGGCTCCCACCCAGAGCTCAACCTGTATTTCAATCTGCAGTTTGTGAGCCCAGCTAGCTGGACCAGATGTATTCCTCAAGACTGTAAATCATCATGGTCCATTAATGCCAGTACAGATAACTCTGCACAGATTGCCAGATTTATACCAGCCAAGAATTTTAATTTATCTTTTTCTCCCCTCCATGGCATGGATTGGTGGTTTGGATAGATTTGGTTTGGTCACTACCTAACATTTCCTTTTCTTTCTTCAGGCAAGCTACACTGTACAATGAGATTATGCTGATGGAAAAGTGATATCAGATAGCCCTTAAGGAAATTTCTTTGTCATGTCACCCAGATTTAATTAGACTAAATTAGAAGATGGACAAAAAAAGCTTAGCTGACACTGATTGCCATTAATGTATATCTAAGTTCATAATTCCCTGTGACTTGGTACTGAAAAGGTAGGCATCATCTTATACTAGATTATAAATTTTAAGAAAGCATTTTAATTCTTTGCTTTAATTAACTGAATAATGAAAAAATAATTAAGTCTATGGTGAAAATATTTTTTGCAGCTCTCCTAGACTCTTCTTGTTTTGCAGTATATGATACTATTTCTTCCTCTCCCCCTT
>VXBX01009767.1:118350-129174 GCA_013400415.1 Scytalopus superciliaris | reverse complement strand
GAGAGTGGTACAGCATAGGAAACTATAGCAGAGGGGTGGGGATGGGTAGAGTGGTGAGGGGAGCTGTAGAATGGGGGACAGGGGATGAGTACAGTGCAGGAAAGTATAGGAGGGCCTGGGGATAGGCACAGTATAGGAAACTGTATCAGGGGATGGGGATAGTATAGGAAACTATAGGAGGGATGGGGATGGGAATAGTATAGGAAACTGTGTATCAGGGAAGTGGGATGGGGACAGTGTAGGAAACTCTGTATCAGGGAGAGGGGATGGGTGCAGTACAAGAAACTATCCGGGAGTAGGGATGGGGACGGTAGAGAGGGGAGCAGTAGAATGGGGTACAGGGATGGATCAGTGGGGTACAGGGGAGCAGTACAGTATAGCAAACTATAGCAGAGGGGTGGGGATGGGTAGAGTGGTGAGGGGAGCTGTAGGATGGGGGACAGGGGATGGGTAAGTGGGGGACAGGGTGGGTACAGTATAGAGGGAAGCAGAATAGTGGGGGACAAGGGATGGGTACAGCATAGAAAATGGTGTAGCAGGGACCTGGGGGTGGGTCCAGTGTAGAGAGGAGCAGTAGGGCCGGGTACAGGGGAGGGGTGCAGGATTGAGGGGAGTAGGATAGTGGGAACCTGGGGGTGGGTGTGATACACAAAGCTGTATAGCAGGGGAGTGGAGATGAGTGCAGAAGACAGGAGCAGGAGATTGGGATACAGGGGGTGGTACAGGAGGGGCCTGGGGGTGGGTGCAGTATAGAAGGAAGCAGAATAGCAGGGGACAGGGGATGACTACGGCATAGAAAACTGTAGCAGTGGGCTGGATACGGGTACGGTAGAGAGAGGAGCAGTAGAGTGGGTACAGAGGATGGATATGCAGCACAGAGGGGGAGCAGGATAGTGGGGGACAGGGGATGAGTGCAGGACTGGGGAGAGAAGGACAGTGGGAACCTGGGGATGGATGCAGTGCAGGATGCTGCATGGCGGGGATTGGAGATGGGTGCAGTATAGAGGGGAGCAGTATAGAGGGGATCATGGATGGGTGCAGTATAGAGGGGAGTAGCACAGCCAGGGACCAGAGCTGAGCCCCCGGTGACACACATGGCACCCAGGGGTGTGACAGAAGGGTGCTCTCCACCACCACACGTGGGCTCTGCCCCTCCCTGGGGGGCTGCAGGGCAGGGGGATGGCAGGGGGTGGCCGTGCCCGGGGGGTGACGGCGCTGTCCCCGCAGGCCTGCGCAACGCCCCGCGCTGCTGGGACGCCATCCAGCCCCTGCTCTGCGCCGTCTACATGCCCAAGTGTGAGGATGGGCAGGTGGAGCTGCCCAGCCAGACCCTGTGCCAGGCCACCCGGGCGCCCTGCACCATCGTGGAGCGCGAGCGTGGCTGGCCCGACTTCCTCAAGTGCACGACCGACCGCTTCCCCGAGGGGTGCCCGGTATGGCGGGGACAGCACAGGGGGTGCCCTGCCAGGCTGTGCCCCCACAGGGCACAGCGGAAGAAAAGTTACCTTTTGGGAAGGAAAAGTCGCTCTTTGGAGGACTAAAGGGTTGGCATTGTTCAGCCTGGAGAAGGGAAGGCTCCANTGGAGCTGGGTGGGCTTTAGTCCCTTCCAACCCAACCCATGCCATGACTGTACAATGATTCCATGAAGCCCAGCTGTCCCCTGTGCTCTGTGGGGGACTGATGTCACCAGGGGGGTGTCTCCTCCTCCTGCTCACGGCCTCATGTCCCCCCGGCAGAACGAGGTCCAGAACATCAAGTTCAACAGCTCGGGGCAGTGCGAGGCGCCGCTGGTGCGCACGGACAACCCCAAGAGCTGGTACGAGGACGTGGAGGGCTGTGGCATCCAGTGCCAGAACCCGCTGTTCACCGAGAAGGAGCACCGCGAGATGCACGTCTACATCGCCGCCTTCAGCTCCGTCACCATCTTCTGCACCTTCTTCACCCTGGTGAGACTCGGGGCAGGGGGGGACACGTGGGTCGGTGTCCCCAGAAGGGGACCAGGCACCGAGCTGTCACTCTCTGCACCCCACCAGGCCACGTTTGTTGCTGACTGGAGGAACTCCAACCGCTACCCCGCCGTCATCCTCTTCTACGTCAACGCCTGCTTCTTCGTGGGCAGCATTGGGTGGTTGGCACAGTTCATGGACGGTGCCCGTGACGAGATCGTGTGCCGGGCCGACGGCACCATGAGGCTGGGGGAGCCCACGTACGTGTCCCCTTTGTCCCCATCCCACCACAGCCTCACGCCAAGATGTGTCCCCGAGACCAAGGAGGGCTCTTGGGGCTTGCTGGTCTCCTGGGAGCGTGGAGGATGAGACCCCCTCCCTCCTCCCTGTGCCCTTGTGGAGGGTGGTGACATTTCTGTCTCGCCTGCCCCTGTAGGTCCAACGAGACGCTTTCCTGCGTCATCATCTTCATCATAGTTTACTACTCGCTGATGTCGGGTGTCATCTGGTTTGTCATGCTGACCTATGCCTGGCACACCTCCTTCAAGGCCCTGGGCACCACCTACCAGCCGCTGGTGGGAAAGACCTCCTACTTCCACCTCATCACCTGGTCCATCCCCTTCGTGCTCACCGTGGCCATCCTGGCTGTGGCGCAGGTAACGGGGTCACCATCCCGTGATGGTTCCCTGCCAGGGTGACGCCCACAGGGCCAGCTGACCCCCCTGTCCCTGTCTCTGCCAGGTGGATGGTGACTCTGTCAGTGGAATCTGCTTTGTGGGCTACAAGAACTACCGATACCGAGCCGGCTTCGTCCTGGCGCCCATCGGGCTCGTCCTCATTGTGGGGGGCTATTTCCTCATCCGGGGTAGGTGTGGGCTCAACTCCACAGAGGGGTGGGGGCACCGTGGGTGTCCCCCCGCCCTGAGCCCCTCATCCCTCCACCACAGGGGTCATGACGCTCTTCTCCATCAAGAGCAACCACCCCGGGCTGCTGAGTGAGAAGGCGGCCAGCAAGATCAACGAGACCATGCTGCGCCTGGGTAAGGGGGCTCCGTGGGCACTGTTCCCGTGGGAATGGGGGCCACTTAGTTCCCTGAAGTCAGACAGCCCTTTGCCAGGGGTGGCAGCAGTGGGGGACAGAGATGGAGTGATGGTGGCACGGCCCCAGTGCAGTGTCTTTGTCCTGGTGTCGCTGGCGCTTGGCTAAACCAGAAACGTCCCACTTCTCTCCCAGGCATCTTTGGCTTCTTGGCCTTCGGCTTCGTCTTCATCACCTTTGGCTGCCACTTCTATGACTTCTTCAACCAGGCAGAGTGGGAGCGCAGCTTTCGTGAATACGTCCTGTGAGTGGTGGGGGGTGGGAGGGGGACTGGGACACCGGTGGCACCCCAGCACCTCACGTTGCAGAGTGGGGACCCCCGTGTGCCCCACCGGTGCTGCCACCACGTCTCCCCCCCGCAGAGCTGTGGGGGGCCCTGGGGTGTCCCCCCTGCCCACGGTCACTGTCCCCTGCCCGTCCCCGCAGGTGCGAGGCCAACGTGACCATCGCCACGCAGACCAACAAGCCCATCCCCGACTGTGAGATCAAGAACCGGCCGAGCCTGCTGGTGGAGAAGATCAACCTCTTCGCCATGTTCGGCACCGGCGTCTCCATGAGCACCTGGGTCTGGACCAAGGCCACGCTGCTCATCTGGAAGCGCACCTGGTGCAGGTGGGGCGCTGAGGTTGTCACCCCATCTCCGTGGGGCCCTTCCTGCCTCATCCAGCATCTTGAGGTGTTGGAGGATGTCCCCAGACGTCTGTCCCTCAGCACAATGAGCTGTGGGCTCGGTGGCATAGCAAAGGGGTGGCCTCTCCCACTCGGCAGATGTCTCACATCCCGTTCCTGGGACACCTCCGTCCGCAGGGGACCCACCCAGTGCATCCCCCAGACTGGTATCCCCGTCCAGAACGGGAGAGGGAGATGGGGAGGGTCCCTGTGCCCCCAGCTGTGTCCTGTGCCACCCCGTGTCCCCTCTCTGACCTGCTGTGTCCCCAGGCTCACGGGGCAGAGCGACGACCAGCCCAAGAGGATCAAGAAGAGCAAGATGATCGCCAAGGCCTTCTCCAAGCGCAAGGAGCTGCTGCGCGACCCGGGCCAGGAGCTGTCCTTCAGCATGCACACCGTCTCGCACGACGGCCCCGTGGGTGGGTGCCTGGGGGAGGGGGCTGTCCCAGCACCCCCCGGGGTCCCCAGTGTCCCCCCTGACCACACCGCCCTGTCCTTGCAGCCGGTTTAGCGTTCGACATCAACGAGCCGTCAGCTGACGTGTCCTCGGCCTGGGCCCAGCACGTCACCAAGATGGTGGCCAGGAGAGGGGCCATCCTGCCCCAGGACATCTCCGTGACACCCGTGGCGACGCCTGGCAAGTTCCACGTGGGGAGTTTCTCAGGGGGACAGGCCGGGCTGGGGGGTGCTGGGGATGTGCTGCGAGGCAGAGCTNCAGCCCTGCCTGGTCGCCTTCGCCCCCGATGTCGTGCCAGGGCTCCCCCCGGGCCGGCCCGAAGCCGCCTTTGCCGGGGCGCCGTGGGACGGCCGCCGCAGGGCCAACGCCTTCCACCTCATCAGCAACCCCTTCTGCCCCGAGAGCGGGTCCCCGGGGGAGGAGAGCCCCCGGCCCGGCCCCGGGCACTGGCAGCACAACGGGGGCGCGCCGTGGGCCCCCAGCGCCGGCGGGCCGAGGACTCAGGGCCGCCGTGCCGGGCTGGCCCCCATCCACTCTCGCACCAACCTGGTGGACGCGGAGCTGCTGGACGCCGACTCGGACTTCTGAACCCCTCGGGATGCTGCCGGGGGATGGGGACACCTGGGGCTCGGCCAGCACTGGCAGCCTGCGAGGGGACGCTGAGGGGGTCCCACCTCATCCCACCGGGGTCCATCCCGAGCATCCCACCGGCCCGGCCACAGCAGAATTCTCCCCTGGAGGACGGCATTTCTCCCTCCATCACCCAGACTCGATGCACATCCCAGCCTGGCAAGAAAGGCTTTGGGGTCCCCTCCAGCATCTCTGGGAGAAGAGAAACGGGCTGTGAGTGGAACAACTCCCCCCCAGCTCCTGCAGGGATGTAAGGACAAGGGGGACACTCCCTTTGCGGGGGAGCAGCGGGACCAGCGGCGGGCGAGCGTAGGTCAGGGTAGATTTTGGGGAGCTTTGTCCCACACCCCGGGGTGCCAGCACCCCTTGCTGTGCCCCACGGCTAGAGAGGTACGTAGAGCTCACAGTCACTTGTGCCAATAGGGATTTTTTGTTTTACATTTCTGATTTTTTTAATCTTTGTATCGGACACGGCGCCGGGCACGGCGTCCCCTCAGGGGCTCCAGTCAGGGAGCACCAGCGGTGTCATCCCTGGGGTGCACCCCCTTTTCTGGGTCCACCCGTATTCCCTCGGGGGTCCCAAAGTGCCTTCCAGCTTCCCAGAGGGCTGAGCCAGACCCGAAACAGCGGGTTGGTGGGATGGGGGATGGGAAGCGCCTCGGGGTGCCACCGGCGCTCCCCAAGCCACAATGCAAAAAACACCCCAAAAACCTTAAAAACCTCAGGGCCACCAACCCCCTGAGCGAAGCTTTTTTATTATTTTTGTAAGGAAACCCCCCCCCCAAGTTCCAGGGAACCCGGCTGGGCCCCGAGGCAGGAGGACTCCGGTCCCTGCTGCTGTTTGTATGTGCCCATTATCCCTGTCCCTGTTTTTATCCCACCCCGGCAGGCTCCTGGCTTGGCTTTCTCGCTATCCCAGCGGCCTCCACGGGTCCATTTTTTGCTGTGTAAAGGAAAACCCTCCTGTATCAGTATTAAATTTGCCAAGTTTTCATTCCCAGAGGCTGCCTCGGGCTCTTTGAGGAGGGATCGATGCGGGAAAACATTGTGGGGATGGGAGGGGGCGGCTTGTCCTGTGTCCTAAAAACCTCCAACTACTTTAAAAATTGCAAAAAACTGCTTTAAAGTGCTTAAAACTGCTTTAAGGTGCCTTAAAAACTGCTTTAAAGCGCTCTGAATGCCCCATTTCTCCTGCAGAAGGCAGCGCTGAGGGGCAGGAAATGCCTGTGGGTGCCTCGATGAGGTTTTTGGGGACACTGGTCGGGCTCTGGGAGCAAACTGGGAGCACTGGGAGGGCCCTTTGCCAGCAGGTGGCACTACGGGCTTAACTATCCCCCAGTCCCACTCTGGGGGGCTGCTGGTGCCTGACTGGGGTCCCACAGTGGCATCCAGTGTTTCCCACAGCCCTGGCTGAATGGTACTATTTTAGGGATAAACCTGCTTTTGGAAAATACCCCTTTTTCACTTCCCTTGGGAATGATGCAGCTGAGTGCTGGGTTATCCCAGAGGTGGAACTGGTCAGTGAAAATTGCATTTTTCCAAGGTTTTTTGGCTGACCCCTCTCCAGACTAAAGGCTGGGTCGCCCAGGGAGAAACAAAACGTTTATCTTTTATTTTTTTTTTGGGGGGGCCTTTTTTTTGGTCTTTGTATATATATCTACATTTTATTTTTTTCCTCTTTATGTATGTATCTTATTTTTGTGAGTTTCTTTTTTTTTTTTTTAAAGAAAAATTAGTTGTAACAAGAGTGTTCCTCAGTGATTTGCCATTTTGAACCAAAAAGCTTCATTTTGGAAACAACAGGAGATGTCCTGAGACTGTCACATCCCCTCTGCTCTACCCCCTCCCCCCCAAAAAAAAATCCACCTCAATTTGGCACAGGGGGACGAAGCAGTGAGTTTTTAAGGAAGAAAAGAGCATTTATCCTGGGAAACAGCCCATATTCCTCACAAGGGGGTTGGAAGATGGAAGCAGCATGGAAAAATCAGAAGCAACCAGCAAAACCACTATTTAAATGATGATGGTTAAAGGGGATGAAACACCCAGCATGGGATAAATTCAGCCCAATTCCTGATTCCTGCTGTTCCCTGGGAGCTGCTCAGGGCCGGGGTCTGCAGGGGAATAAGGATAACTGGGAATAAAAACGCAGAGGAAGGTGGTGGGGAGGTGCCTTTGCCTTCCCTTTCCCACCGTTCTCCTGGCCAGGGGACAGGGATGGGGAGCACAGCCACTGCCTGGGCTTGCTGGTTGGAAATGCCTGCAGGGAATCACCCTCTGGAGCAGGGAATCGCCCTCTGGAGCAGGGAGAGCCTTTCTGCCCACCCACAACGTGCTGTGGGAGCAGGGAAGGGACTGGAGCCCCCCGGAGTGGCCGATCCAGGACAAGGTGGGATCACATTTCCCTGAACTTTTCCTGCAAGAGCATCGTCTCCCTCCAAATCCTGGCAAGTTTCAAGGAGCTGGGGGACAAATCTCCTCCCGTGGGTGACCCAGGTGTCTCCCACTGCCTGCCAAAACCCAGTTAATTTCCTGGCTGTTCCTTGGGTATCCGTGGGGGAAAAGCTCAAACACTCTCAAGGGAGATAAACCACAGAGGGTCTCACGCCTGCCCAGCACCCCCAGGGCTTCCAGTGGGGCAAAACAGGGAGGCTTCAAGAAATCTGGATGACATTCCCTATGAACACACTGCCCAGGGACAAAGGTTGGCATTATCCATGCCTCTGGCTGCCTTTGCTCTGTGAACGTGACGGATGAGGGCTCTGGGTGGCACAGGCTGGTCAATTCCAGGAGGAACTGATGGCTGCAGTAAAATGGGATGGCTGGAATCAAATGGGCCGATGCTGAGTCACCTGAAAACCATCCAAAATCCCCGTCAGTGAAACAGAGGGACAATCAGAAGGGATAATGTTATAGGGTGGTATTGATTTCCAGTCTGGAATTTCGTATCCTGGCAGGATGATGACTGTCTGTCGACTTCCAGGAGGGGGCTGGAGTCTTAAGGAATTGAAAAATTTCCATATAAATCTCTTCTTTTCCCTCTTTCCTCCGTGCCTGGAAGGCTCAGCTGTTGCAGTGGTGCTGGGAAAAGCTCCCCTGCGGGACTGGAGAGGAGCTGGGACCATCCCAGTTAATGGCGGCTTGGTGGCTTTTCCCTGGGATGGGGGAGGTGGAAAGGATCCCCAGGGAGCTGTCCTGCCCTCTGTCACATTCCTGGCTGCTGATTCCACATCCCGGCGCTGCTTCAGGGCCGGACATCACAGGAATGGGCAAGTGCAGGCTGGGGGAGTAACCGGCTCCAGGAATCAGTCCTGTCTCTGGCAGTGCCACGCAGTGCCAGCCATTCCCCATGGCACGGAGTGCTTGGATGGAGGATTCCAGGGAATATGGCCAATCAGGAGGCAAGTGGCTCAGCCACACTTGATTCTGTGGCTGTGGTGGGGGAGGAGAATGTGGGTTTTCCTTCTTTGTTTAAGATCCAAGTGTGGGTGTCCACACAGAGCACCCCCATGTCCAACTGGGATTTCCTTGGTCCTTCCACCTCTGGTTATCACATGCCAGAGAATCAAAGAACCATTTAGGTTGGAAAAGACCTCCAAGGTCATCAAGCCCACCCCGTGCCCGATGCCCACCTTGTCCCCCAGCCCAGAGCACTCAGTGCCACGGCCAGGCCTGCCTTGGGCACCTCCAGGGCTGGGCACTCCAACCCTCCCTGGGCAGCCCCTTCCAAGGCCTGACCCCCCTTGCCAGGCCCAAATTCCCCCTCCTGTCCCCCCTGCCCCTGCCCTGGCCCAGCCTGAGCCCGTTCCCTCTTATCCCCTCTGTCTCTTGAAAGCAAAGAGGAGACACACCTGACATGGATGTCTGACCTTGCTCTTTCCTCACCTTTGGACTCCGATTGGCTCCAATCTGGGGGATAACGTGCCTGTGTCCCACCTCTGCCCCACACCACGTGGGGTGGGCTGGGTCCAGCTCACTGTCCTCTCCCCGCCAGCCCCAACCTCCCTGGTAGGCACCGCTGGCACCTCTCACAACAGAGCCCTGATTGTTCCACTGCTCCATCCTCCCTCTCCAAACAGCCTCTCCCTTCCTCTCCCGATACCCGTTGTTTTCCCAGATAAATCCTTGGGCACAGCCTTGCTCTGGCTGGGTGGACAGCACCTCTTTAGGAGGGGTTTGGGCCAGGATGGGATGGGGACGTGTCCACTCGGCACACCAGGGTTTTGGGTGTGCTGAGGTCAGGACAGGACCTTTTTCCCAGGAAAGCTCCATCCCTGTCAGTCACCCCTTTGAAAGGGGAGGAGGGTGCAGATCCTACACCGACACAGGCGGGCGATGCTCGGGCAGGGGCTCGAAGGACCAGACTCAAGGTTGGCATTTTGCCTTGGTCGAGGGTGTGCAAAACAACCTGGCGTTTCCCTCTGGGATCTGTGGCAGCAGGAGGTGATGAATTCTGTAGGGTTTCTGCCAGCTCCGGGGCAGCACAAGCCCCTCTGCACAGCAGGAGCCGCGGCTTTCCCCGAGCCTGCTCTGGCCTTCCAGCGCCTGTGGAAGGGGAGGGATATTCCTCTGCCACAGCTTCAAATCCCTCCCACAGCGGCTTTCAGAGCGGTTGATTTTCAAAGGCCCCTTCTGAGACTGGAATCAGCCCCCAGACCGAGTTTTCTGATCCCTGGGAGAGGGAGAGACGTGCTGTGGAACCAGACCCTGATTTCGCTTCAGCAGGAAACAGCGTCAGCTCAGCAGAGTCCGGAATCCCCACCACTCTCCACGCCCAAAGGAATGTGCTGCTTCTCCTTTAACTCCAGTCCCCTCTCGCATTCCTCCCGTCGTCCTCTCCGATGTCTCGGAGCCCATTAAATGCTTTACAGTCCTTTTCTTTCCCGAAATCCTCCTTCAGCTTCCAGGTTTTGCTGCCCCGCTCTTTCCGTTGCTCCACTCCCTCCTGAGTTTTTGGGAGGTTTCTGCGAGCTCCCGTCTCCCTCTTCCCCCTCTCCCCCAGCTCTCCTCCAGCTCATCCCAAACCCTGAGCTTGCCTGGGGCTTGTGAATGACTTGCCTTGGGAATGGGACACCCCGGATCAGCACACTCTTGCCGGTTATTTGTCCTGCGTGTTTCTAAATCCTGGTGGATTCTGAAACTCCCCCGGAGCTTGCAGTGTTCTGTGCCTTTCTGTTTCCCAGCCTCTTCCCTATCCCCTCTCCTTGGCTGATCGCATCCCTGTCCTTTTGCCTCCAGCTGGCCCAGCATGTTGGATGTGACTTCCCTCTGCATCCACACAGCCCCAAAACCACGGGCTTCAGTCCTTGGCTTGTGCCCAGAGATACTGCAATAACCTAAAAATGAGAATAATGATAATCATGATAATGATAATAAACAGCTTCTCTGCCCGACCTGTGCCAGGGCCTGCCCACCCTCCCAGCCCCCAATCCCTTCCCAGTATCCCCCCCAGCCCTGNTGCAGGGGGGTCTCCCCTGAGGGGGCACAGGGGCACAATCCCCCCTGCCCTGCTGCCCACGCTGGGGGACCAGCCCAGGGCACGGGGGGTTCTGGGCTGGGGCATGTCCAGCCTCTGCCCCACCAACACCCCAAATCCTTCCCCCAGGGCTGCTCTCAAAAAAAAGAACAATAATAAAAGGATAGGTTTGCATTCCTTAAGAGGCACGTTCCCAAAGGACTGTATTTAGGTAAGGCAGATCGTTACTGCCCTGTGCCCGTGGCTGGGCTCTGTGCTTGGCAGATCTGGCAGCACAGCGAGTTCCAGGCTCTGGGATGCCGCACTCCCCGTGCCAGGAGGATGCAGCTCCTCATTTCCATGGGGTTTTCCTGGCACAGCCCGGGCGGAGGAGCCGCCTGACACCGGGGGGGATGCAGAATGTGATGAGTGATTGTGCAGGGCAGAGAAGGGAGCTGGGGAAGGGGCTGGAGCAGCAGGAGGGGCTGAGGGAGCTGGGGGGGCTGAGCCTGGAGAAAAGGAGGCTCAGGGGGGACCTTGTGGCTCTGCAAGGCCCTGCCAGGAGGGGGG
>VXBX01009767.1:92756-116647 GCA_013400415.1 Scytalopus superciliaris | reverse complement strand
CACCCCCTCCTGCACCCCGAGGCGTGGGGGTGTCTGCGGCAAACACGGTCTGTGAGCTGCAGGGTGTGTGTGGGTTCACACCAGGTTCACGTCCCCGGGGTTATTTGCCTGCTTGGAAATATGGATAAGCCCCAGATAAAAATGTTCCGAGAGCTGCTGGTGATGTTGGCATGTGAGGCACGGCCAGGTGTGTCCAGGCTGGATAGCCCTGTGCCAGCGCTCTGTGGGTGGGTCCATGATTCCACCCATTCCCAGGTGGGTCCCCGGGGTGCCCCTGTCCTGGCACTTCCCTGGAAACACATGGTGTTGCTGGTGGATCCATGCTGGGTGTGCTCCTGTGCATATGGCAGTACACACCATCCCCTGGGGTCGGTGCAGGCAGTGTGTGACCTCTGGGTAGGTATGTTGTCCATGCACAGGTGTGGCCTGTTCATGCAGATCCATCCCTGTGTGTCCAGGCTCCTCAGGTGGATGCCCCTCTGGACATGGATACTCCCTGTAGATACAGCCAGACATCCTGCTGAGGGTGGAGGTAGGGAAATGCATGTGCTCCACAGGCTCCCGAGTTTTTGGTGCCTGGCATCCTTCCCTTTGGAAATGTCAGCAGGAGTTCTCCCTTGTGCTGCGAGAACCTTTTGGAGGATGTAGGGAAAATGTCCCTGTCAGAAGGGAACACTCCCATCTCATGAAAATTTGGGGTGAAGGCTTCATCTCCATCCTGATGGACTTCCACCCTTTGTCATTGTTGCTCCAATGTTTCCTCTCCCTGTGGAAGACTCAGGGTGAGGAATTCTGTCTCCATAACCATGATCTCCTTCTGTGGGGCTTCCCTGAAACTGGAGTCTCTCCTAGAGACTCCTTGGGCAGGAGCATGTCCCTGTAAGGCAAGGTATGTCCATGAGGAGAGTCTGGATCAAGGACTTCTTCATCCCCTTGGGAGTCCCTGCTGTGGGTTCAGTTCCTCAGTAAAGACATTTTTGCACTAAGATTGTGACTTCCACCCCCCCAGTGTCTGGAGCCCTCTCCATTTGATATCCTAATTCCATCTCTATTTTTAGAGACCCTCAAGGCATCCATATTTCTCCTCAAATGTTCCTAATACTTCTGAACTCCTCTCTTGTCCCTCTCCATTCTTTTTTGAGGTTAAACCTCAAATAGGGTTTTCTCCTTTCATTCCTCTCCTGAATTCCATGGCATTGGATTACATCACTGAGTCTGGGAGGGAGGGAGGGAAGGGGCATCTTGATGGGGTCGGAACAGCTTCCAACCCACCCCCCTCCCTGGATGCTCCGAGCCACAGCAGCAGGTGCCTCGTACGAGCAGAGCAGAGGCTGTGCCAGGCTTCCAGGAGAAACCTGGATCTGGGAGGAGCAGCAGCAGCCCCCCAGCTGGCTCCCGAGCGGGCGCTGGGTGTGTTTGGGAGCTCACAATCTGTCTGGTTGCTAAAGGAAGCGGGATGTGTTGTTGGAGGGGATCCGGGAGTACAGACTGTTCCTCCTCTTTCTTTTCCCTGTGCTGTTGCTTCCCAGTGACTTCGGCGTGTGCTCCAGTGGCTCCAGAGCAGTTGGTAGGAGTTGCATCTACTGGATCCACAAATCCAGAGTCCTTCCCACTGTTTCTGGGGAAGTCGAAACACAAAGCGCCAGATCTGGTAGCCGTGAAATTGTTCCCAGGGCTGTGACTGTAAAACTGGGCACGTGGAGCTGGGGAAAGCTGAAGCATCTGGGGAAAGGAGGTTTGGTACAAAAATAAGCCTGAAGGAAGCAGGGGAATTGTGCAGTCAGATCCAGCAGAACTCTGCTGAAATAAAGGTAACAGTCTAGTTAAAATAGATGAAATTTGTAGGGAAACTGTAACTCTCAACAGTGTTTGTCTGGAGGAAGAAAATCTCAGTAGGTTTTTCCTGACTGGTTTATTATATCTTATGTGCTTTATATATTGTATTTATGTTTTTTCTTGGTTCTTCCCTTTCCCTGAAATTGTAACACACGTTCTTGAATTGCTGTGCCACCAGATTTTGATTTCGTGGTTCTGCGACAAACACAGAGTTCCCAGAAAGCAGCAGTGACTCTTTTCCTCTAATATAATTCTCATTTGAAATCTACTTTTATGTCAGTTTAGTACCTTACTTATGTCTGTCTGCCTTTAGACACTCTAGTTCATGTTTTTCCTTGGTAGAGCGTGAAATAGGGAGTAGTTGATAGACTGTAGATAGATAATATTTGTAATAGATTAAGTTTGTGTATATGTGTATTTATATATATATATACACACACTACATACACCAGATAGTGCTGGGCTTGTCTCTGCCACCTGCAGAGGTGATTCCCATCAGATCCAGGGGAAGGTCGGATGTTGTCCTTCCCTTTGGATTCTTGCTGTAGTTCTGTGCTCTCCAGAAAAGGCTGGAATTCCTCATTTTCAAGATGACATTGGGCTTTTGCAGCTGACTCTGGCTCTGGACGTGGCTGTGACCTCCCCGTGTGTCTGTGCAGGAGCGCCGAGCCAAGTCCTGCTTGTCTGGAGCAGCCTCTGTGCCTCAGGACTGGGATGGTGGCCTGGGCTCAGCAGTTCTCCAGCCCCTCTCCTGACCCTCCTGCCAGGTTCTCCCGTGGCTCCAAGATCAGGCAGCTCAGAGAGCCCAAACTGCATAGAATTCCTCTCTTTACATGCAGGAAGCTTTCCACTGACATGATGGCATCCAGCGTGGGGTTGAGGAAGAGAAGAGTCACCATGTGCTGGGGTTAAGCCCCGGCACAGGAGCGGGTTGGTGGGCGTGGGAAGGGTGGAAAAGCCTCTCCAGCAGCAGCTGGGGCTGCCCTGGCTCTGATCTGTGTGCTGTGCCACCCTGCCCCGCAGAGAGGTGAGGGGAACCCAAGCGAGGGGCTGAGTAAGAGCCTCAGGTGTCCCGGGCTAAACTCAGCCGTGGCTGTGAGTCAGCACATTGACTCACATGCTTTGGTTGCCATTTGGAGGCCAAGTGGTGTTTTGATGACGAGATGATCGCTCATCAGCCCTGGGGGGGTGGCGGCCGCTCGTTAATTCCTTGAGCGTTCCTAGATCAGAGCAGCTGAGGCACAGAACTTCTGGAAATGTTGCTGTTAGTGGGGTGGGAGCTGCAATTAAGGCTCTTACACTGATTATCTGGGTGATCTCAGCCTTGTAATAACTCCGTGCCCCACTTTCTTTAGCTGAGAGAAGAGTCATGGAATCATGAGTTGGGTTGGAAGGGACCTTAAAGACCATCCATTTCCAAGGTCCAGCCATAAGAATAACTTCAGCTTAAACAGATGCAGTTCTTGGTTTCATGGTTCTTAAGTGCTTGGCAAGCCAGGCTTTGGAGGCAAGTCAGGCTTTGTGACTGCTTGTACACCACACTGGGAAGGTTGAGCGACAGCGATTGTGTCGCTGTGAAGTTTTATGTTAAGCAAATACCAATTTACAGAGCAAAAGGTTATTCTTCTCCTGCGCCAGCCCCTCTGCACAAAGCCCAGCTGACTCCTCGGATCTCAAGCTGTGTTCTTTTGCTCCTTAACAGAGGTTTTAGGCTGGGAAGGGGTTGTTTTGCTGGTGCTGTTGATTCATTTAGTGGGCTGGAGCAGGGCACAGCCTGCTTTTCCAGAGCTCCAACGCCTCTGCAGTGCCAGGGGCTGTGGGAAGTGGTGGCTTTTGTCTGTGGGCACAGCGGAAAAAGCCGGGTGAGAGGGACAAACAGCGAGGTGAACATCCCTGTGTGGTGTCACTGCTGGGGTAGGACCCTCCTGGAACCCCTCCCCATGAAACCCCGCGGTGCAGGGATCGCGTCCAAGTAAATGCCTGGTGCTCGCTGGACTGGCACATCACCTGACTGGGAGCTGCCATGGGAGGTTTTGTTCTGCTAAGACTATAAATGACTCTCATGTGGCTTGTCTGAATGATGGCTCTGACCTTGGCTCCCAGCAGATTTCACTGGCTGTGCTGAAGGCGGCCGCGTGTGAATTCCCACCTTTAGTGGGGCAGGGGCCGGTTCCTTGGCTGCACTAAGGATTGCTTACATCCCTGTGTGCTGCCCTCCTGTCTGCTTCCAGCCCTCAGTGCTCACTTATGCCAGGTAATAAATGCTTCCCCCGAGGCTGAATTCCCAAGTGCTGCACGTAATGAGTGCGGTTGGAATGCTCAGTAGGCAAATCTTATCACGGGAGGCCACTGTTCTTTTTATTGCGTGTAATAATCACGGGGCGTCCCTGGGGCACGGTGATCTGGGGGCACTGCTTGGAACTGCGGGCACAGATCGATACCTCAACCTTTGGGACGCGGGAGCGGGAAGAGGGGAGCAGGTTAAAGGAAGTTGGCGAAGAAGGGGTAGGAAAATAATGGCTGTGAGCACCGTGGAAGGCTGTAAAATGGAACGAGCGGCCGGGGTGCAGCTCAGGGGACCTCAGACTTTGTAACTGGGAAAGGCCACGGCACCAAACCTCTGCTCTTGGCTCAGGGCAGAATTAGTGGGACACAGGAAGATCTTTGTGTTTGTATCTTTCCTGGAGGGACAGAAACCTGATATTTGAATTTGTAGGCAATTAAAGGCGTAGTCGCAGCTTTGGCCCTGATTCGACGCATGAAAAATGAGCCAGGAAAGGAATCATGACTTTGGGAGCTGTGTTTGACCTTTCAGGCTTTGTTTTTAACTCTGTTTGTGGTGAGTTGTAAAACAATGGGATGGATTTAACTCCAGCAAGGAGGAGACGGAGGGAAGGCTAAAAAGAAGGGAAGGGTCCAGGTGGGCTCAGGTGGGAGAGTTTTCCCAAAGACAAGGCACCTGCAGTGTTGGTTAAATCAAGGAACACTGAAAGAATGCAGTTCTCAAGGTGTGCTAGAGCTGCCACAGTGGGAGGCTACAAAAACTAAGCACTCCATTTTCTCCTTCAGTATTTAGAATATTATAAATAGATATTTAGGGGGAGTTGGAACTCGATGGTTTTTAAGGTCCCTTCCAGCCCAAACCGTTCTGTGATTCTGTGATTTGTTTTCTATTTCAGTTTTGCAGATTCCAGCCGGAGGTCCAGGAGTGGAACCTCAGCCATGGGAAGGAAACCTCCTTGGAGTGGGATGGTTGATGCCCCGTGAAATCCCTGTGGGGAGACAGGGGCTCTAAGTTACAACATGTAAAGGAGGAGTGGGGGAGCCTGAGAAATAAGGTCCGGCCTCTAAATAAAAACACTGGAGGCTGTTTGTTTAAATCTCAGTGAAACTGTTACGCTCCGGGGCTTGGAATGAGCAACAAAGTGACTGGGTGGAAAAGAGGGAGTTAAGGATAAAATAAGCTTTAAGTGTTTCTTGCACGAAATCCTCTGCTCTCAGGTCTGCAGTTAAAAGCAATTCCAGCAACAAAAACCCCCCTGAAATGCCTCAATTTCAGAGCAGAGAAGCCATAATTCAGTTTGTTCCTCGGGCATCCGGTGGCTCCCGATGCCAGTGGTGATGGAAAGTTTGTAAATAGGGACACAAGGTGTGGCACCTCCCGAGCAGGAGCAGCCGCTGACGCAGGCGGGCGAAAACGGGGCGTATTTTTAGTTGCAGCCTCAGCCCTGTCACAATCACCTGTTCCAGGCACTGCTCGCCAGGCTGAGGGGGGATTGCCACGGGGGGGAGGGGAGGGGAGGCGCGGGCCGTGCCGTTTGCCCCTGTTTGCTGTGCCAGCAGGGAAGTCCCCCTGTCCCTCGCAGGGGAGGGCCGGGGGTGGGTCTGGAAACCAAAGCTGGGCCTGCTGGGTTAACCAGAGGCTTTCTGGGCTTCGTCCGACTCGGTGGGAGAAGCCACTGAATCAAAGGTTTTTAAAAAAATAGATTATTCTTTGGAGAACACTTCTCATCTGGCCCTTTCTGCTCGAGGCCTCGAAGCAGTAAATTGCTGTCGGGCTGAATACCTTCAGTAAACGTGGATTTTTGGCTTGCTTTTTGTTTCCAGTTGTATTTGGGAAGGCCGGTGTTGTCAAAATAGGTTAGCTTGGCACTTCTTGCATCAAAAAATTCACCCAGCTCTGCCCGGAGCCGGAGTTCAGCCTTGCAGGTGGGGCTGTGGATGAACCACTGGCTTCCTAAGGAAACCTGCTGGGTTTGGTAGGAGCAGCTCGGGTCGTCAGTGCTTACTCCAAAATACAGCTCACAGAACGAGGAATGCTGAGATTATCATGGAATGGGTTGGAAGGGGCCTTAAAGCCCCTCTCATTCCAACCCCTGCCATGGGCAGGGACACCTTCCATGAGATCAGGTTGCTCCAGGATTGATCAGGAGTTGTTCTCCAAAAGCCTGCCTGGAGCTGATTAAATTGGCATCTTGATTTACGATGCTTCTCCCTAATTGCAGAGAGAGGGTTTGTGCTGCAGAGAGGTCTTTTAATTTATTATCGTATTATTATTGGAAAACGTACATGTACAATTCTATAAATACATATTGAAATATCTTTTTATTATGGTAGAAATGTGCACAGATGTCTGGGATAAAAAGGGTTGTTGAAGAGAGCTGAGGATTTTGTGTGACTTTTCCAGAAGATTCTGTGGCCAACAGAGCAGTTCCCTGGCAGGGACTTCTCTGAGGATGGAGTGACACAGTCCAGCTTGTGTCCAGGGTGAAAGGCTTTTCTGCAGGTGGAACACTGGAGTGCTCTGGGATAAGCAACGATGGGGGAGAGCCTGGAACTGGCATTCCAAAAAGCTCAGCATAGCACTGGAGTGCTTTGTGGGGTATTTCCCAGCTTTTCCAAGGTAGCACTGCTTCATCCCAGGTTTGTAGCTGGACTCCCCATCCCTGGGAGTGTCCAAGGCCAGGCTGGCCAGGGATTGGGGCAGTCTGGGCTGGTGGGAGGTGTCCCTGCCCATGGCAGGGGGTGGGATGGATGGGCTTTAAGGCTCCTTCCAACCCAAACCATTCCATGAATCTCAGACTGCACTGAAATTAAAACCACTTGTCCACGTATTTGGGGTTTCCACTTTGAGCTGGAGACTGTCTGACCGTGTTCCCCAGCTCTGGTGTGCCATTCCTGAGTGCTGAGGCAGAGTTCCCACCGGCTCCAGGTGGAGCTGGGGGCACTCTGTGCCTCTCCAAGCTCCGGATCACCAGCCCTGCCCGGGGGATGGTTTGCAGTTAATGCCCAGCTGTGGGAAGTTGCCTGGGGGTGTCTTGCCTGGCGTTGCTGGAAACTTGTGGGAACAGAAGGAGGCAGCCCCAGGGATTGGTCAGGCCTGAGTCACTTGGTGTCCTGTTCTCCCTGGGCTGCAGCAGCTCCAGCCTGGCACCCGCCCCTGCCTGCAGAGACCTGCCTGGAGCAGCTCTGGCAGAGGCAAACATGGAATTCAAATGCACAGGGCAGCAGTGACCAGCCCAACCAACCCCCTTGATCCTCCTGGAGTCAGCCTCCTGCTTTCCTCTGGGCACTTTGCACATTCCCAGTGGGGGAAGCAGAACATCAGGAAATCCCCCCCTCCAGCTGTTCCATCCACTGGTGCAGACAGAGTTCTGCTGACACTTGTTTGCAGCATATGGAGCTTCCAGCCTTCATCCCGGCCTTCTTTAGCTTTCCTCAGCTTCCCAGCCTTGGCATTCCCCTCATTTCCAGCCTTTTGCCACGTTGACATGGAAAGCATTCCCACCTTGCTTTAAACTGCAGGGCTGGCACTGCTGGAGCTCCAGGTATTTATTTATTTTTTCTCCTGGCAGAGCCTTAAATAGGCAGCCAGTTGCATTTTTCATGAGTGTCAGAAAGAGGAGGAAAAGTCAGTTGAAAAATTAGCTCCTTCCAAAGAACTGCTGAACCACCCGATTGCAAATCTCATTCCCAAAGTGGTTAAAAATAGGAGGCTGAGGGTGCCTTCAGCTGGGAGTTGGGAAGCTTTGCCTCTTATTTACTCCTGAGAGGTGAAGGGATCCATGTTCAATCCTGAAGTTATGTGAGAAAACCTGGGGAACGGACTGTTCCCATAAAAAGTGACTCAAGGGCCAATTTAGGGGAACAGCTTGGAGCAGTTCATGCCAGTGTCTGTTCCCAGTGGTTTCCTTCCAGCTCCCCCCGAGCCTGCTGACTCAGGTTTGGGGTTCTCTCCAGCACTCCAGTGTTTCTGGAGGTGAGGAAATCAGCTTGGATCCTCCCGGGTATGGGCTGAGACGGGCTGTATTGTTTGCAGATTGCACCGATGTGTTTGATGTGGGGGTTTTTGGTTAAACCCCCCCCAACCTCTGGTGTTCTGGGCTGTAATTCCCATCGCCTCACATCGACTGGGTCAGTATTAATTGAAGTGCTTTCTGTAAAATAAATTGCTGCAGTTTTTCTGGCTCTCCGTTGGCACCGAATCCTCTCCAGCCCTTCTGCTGTTACCGTGGGAGATTTCAAGAGCTGATAACAAAATCCCCTCTGTGCTCAAGTGATTTAGAAAACAGTTGACTCTCTCGAAGATCCTTGTGTGCATAAGGTGTTACTGGTTTCACGTGCTCTCAGCAAGGACGCTGAGGCTCATACTTGGCTTGCCATGATGGAAAGGGAAAGGTTTCCATGCTCCCTTTGTTTGTTGAGCTGGTTGGTGCTCTGGTGGTTGGAGAGGTGAGGAGCTGAGGTACAGACACCAAGGCGAGGGGTGCATTTAGTGTTTTTGTTTAATTGATTATTTTTGGACTGTGAGAAGCCACCTGGCATGTTCAGGCCTGAGAAGCCACAAGTAGGTGGCGAGGTGTCACTTCATTTCAGGCCCTGTGTGCTTCGAGGTCAGGGAGGTGACAGGTTTGTGGCACTCAGGGACATTGGCTGTGGCTGTTTGGAGATTTACTCCTCTGCTGGATTGTTTTGGAAGGTCAAGGCACAGAGTAGTGACAGCGTCAGGACAGGAGGAATCGGCTTCAAGTCGTGCCAGGGGAGGGTCAGGTTGGAAAACTGGGGAAATTTCTTCCCTGAAATGGTTGTTGGGCATTGGAAGGGGCTGCCCAGGGCAGGGGTGGATCCCCATCCCTGGAGGGATTTCAAATCCCTGTGCATGTGGCACTTGGGGACACGGTCAGTGGTGGCCTTGGCGGTGCTGGGGGTGGTTGGGCTTGATGCTCTCAGAGGGATTTTCCAACCTAAACAATTCCATGATTCTATGGAGACTGAAGGTCTTGGCTTGGGAAGGACCAACTCCTCAGTGCAGTTGATGTCCTGGTGTGGACAGAGAGGGGGGATTTGGGGGAGGCCGTGCCGTGCCGGGTGTTCCTGCTGGAACACAGCTCCCAGGGGCTGGAATAGCAGCTCTTCCTGTCTCTTCCCTGTTTCCTCTCAGTGTCTGTCCATGTGTTTCCCTCCTCATCCCATGGTCTGCTGGGCCCAGGGATGGTGTGAGGGTCCAACAGGAGCACTCGTGCTCCGGTGGGTGTGCAGAGCAGACCTCCTGCCCGATGGCCTGGCTCCAGTCTTGGGCTCAAACAGGGGGCAGAGGGTTTGTTCCCACCCTGCCATAATCCTGATTCCCAGCACCAGTGTGAGGTTTGGCTGGTGGGAGAGTAACCAAGGGCCAAAGGGAGTGGTGGCAGAAGTGCCCAATCCCAGACTGCCCCGAGTTTTGCTGTCTGACTTTCTCGTGCCGGGCTGAGTACAGGGCAAGCAGAACAAATTAGGCTTCAATAAAGAATCAGGGGAGGGGAAATCTCTTAAGCTACTGTTGCATCTCATTGCTGGAGAGTGTCCTGTGGAGCCTCCCCTGTGCTCCTGGTGTTCCCAACTCCCAGCAAATTAATGGGATCTGCTTACTCTAGGCATTGCTTTGAATTTCTTCTATGAGGTTTGCTAACTGAGGGCTGGATTTGCACCCACACAAAGGTATTCTTCTCAGCCCTTTCTGCAGGTTTTGATCCATGGGATTCATCCCTAGCCTTGGTTTTAGGGGATGTTGTAGAAAATGGGATTTTGAGGGACGCTGTGAGGTAACTAACCCTTCTGAAAGCCTCCCTTGTGCAGGAATTGAGGCACAGGAGCACCTTGAGAGGGTGGCACAAACCAAATCCCAAGGGCTTCCAGGCTTGAGGACTCTGCTGGTGCTTTTTTAGGGTCTGGGCACTGGGCATGCAACATCTGTGTCTATGTTACCTACTGGGGTATCACAAACGGGGGAAATTCCTTCCCCTGCCCCTTTACAGCTCACATGGGATCATCTGGGGCTTCCCAGAAACCAAAGCTGACACCACTGCAGCTCAGGCTTTGCTGCCTCTTGGGTTGCCCTTGGGAAAAGTGCTGGGTTACGGACATTTCAGGCTGGGAAGGAGAAACAGAACATCTTTGATGCTTTCCCAGAGTTAGAAATGGAGCCTCATCCTGTGGTACCGAGGGAAGAGTCCCTACAAACATTAGAACTGTAGGCCCAGGAGGAATTCTGGGGGGCAGAGGGTATGAAGGAGAAAATCATGAGGTGAAGATTAAAATAATTCGTATTTTGATAGGGAGAAAGATGATATTTGGCTCTACTGTCCTGGTAACTGACTGTGGGATGGTGCCTGTGGAGAGCTTTGCTCTCAAGGAGCCCTGCTCTCAGAATTCCTGGAGAAAGGATCCAGCTTGGCATTGTTCAGGGGGAAGAGAGTACCTGGGTCCAACCCCCAAAAAGGACTAGAGTAGATTTTTGGGGAGCTTCTTTGTCCAGACTAAGGTCAGCTTTGCTCAAAGAGCTGTGTTTAAATTATGGGAGTGTTTTCCAAACAGCTTTGCCAGCCTTGCTATGGGCAGTGCCCAAAGGAACTGGGAAACCTCCTCCCCACAGGTCCTCATGCCCGACTTTCCCTGTTTGATATCCATGTTTTATTCTCCAGTAACAAGGAATAATTCTCTCTGCACCTTTGGCTTGCTGTGATGTCACTGTACTTTATTTTTCCTTCATAGGAAATGGAGGTGACTGTGTCTGACCAAACAAATACTGTTTAATTTTGGTCTTGCTTGAACTCACCTGTTGCTTGCACGTGGATAAAAGTGACAGAGAGTTTGCTGGAGATGGACACAGATGAAACACTTCCCTCAACAAGGCAGGTTGGGGGGTTTTTCCCCCTTTTTTCCTTTTTTTTTTGGGTCAACATCCTCTGCAATAATCCAGGCTTTTAAGTTGGTCTAAATTGGGTTATGGAGTGCTAATGTTATGCAAGATTCCTGATTAGTGGTGTGGAGTCGGAGTTGTGAGACTACTCGGAGCGATGATGGAATTAAAGTAACCGTGGCAACCTTTATAATTAAAATGGGCTTCCTCGGGAAGGAGGCCCTGCCCGGGTGTGCCATGGCTGCATCCATTCATCCCTGCCCCGGGAAGGGGTCACGTAGGATCCAGCCCGGGCACCGGGGGTGACTGTGCCACCCTCCGAGCCATCCTTCGTGAGCCTGTCCCTGTCCTTGGCTCCCTCACACTCATGGCTGGAGTGTTCCTTTCCATACCATTCCAGCTCTGGAGTTCGGGTGCTGTTGGAGAGCAGGGCCAGAGCACTGGGGTGGTGGTGACAATGCACAGCCACCCCTCCTCTGGCTTGGTGGTCCCTTTGGGTCCTGCCTGGAGCCAATTCCTGTCGTTCCAGCTTGGGGAAACTCCAGGGGAACAGCGTGGCTCAGGGCTGCAGTTTTCATGAGTTTGGATGTGGCTGCTTCAGGTGTTTCTGTGGCTAGGGCAGCACAGAGAGCTGGAGCAACTCAGAATCCCGGGATCCCCGAGGCTGGCAAAGCCCCCCCAGCCCAGGGAGCCCACCCTGTGCCCGATGCCCACCTTGTCCCCCAGCCCAGAGCACTCAGTGCCACGGCCAGCCCTGCCTTGGGCACCCCCAGGGCTGGGCACTCCAACCCTCCCTGGGCAGCCCCTTCCAAGGCCTGACCCCCCTTGCCAGGCCCAAATTCCCCCTCCTGTCCCCCCTGCCCCTGCCCTGGCCCAGCCTGAGCCCGTTCCCTCTTGTCCTGCCACAGGAAAATGAAAACAGGCTGAGAGAGCTTTAACATCCCTTCCAACCCAAACCATCCCGGGAATCTCTAATGATTTGGTGATTCACAGAAGAATAATGGTGGAAAACCTCACTGTCATATGAATTTTCAGGAAAACCTTGGAATATCTGTTCTCATGCCATGGGACACTTTGAAAGCCTGAAGCTTTTTTTCCTATTTCTGTCCTTTTATTTCACCCGTTGTTTATGTGCATCTTATTTTTGAGTGAAGGGTAGCTCAGAGATTTCGCTTCGTGCCTTCAGTAGTTCCACATTTGATTGTTCCTCTTTGTGGTGATTTGTATTCCTTGCTGGTGACTCCTCAGTGAATTTTGAAATGTTCTTCCACTTGTGGAGCAGCTGGTCTGCCTGAAACAGGGGATTTTGAAACAGATAAATTGTGCTGTGGTCAACATCTGGAGGAAAGGAAGCGAGGGAGAGAAAACAGAGGGAGAAAAAGAGGTTCTTTTTGTGTGGCTGCTCTTCACCCTTTGCTGTCTCAGGGATGGTGGTTTGTGCTTCTCTGATTGTCCAGGTGTCAAGTGGGATGAGAATATTTTGGAGATCCTCTCTGCTGCTCTCCAGAGGAGTTGTTGCAGACCACACAGAATCATGGAATGGGATGGCTTGGGTGGGAAGGGGCCTTAAAGCCCATCCATTTCCACACTGTGCCATGGGCAGGGACACCTTCCATAGCCCAGGGTGCTCCAGCCTGCCCTTGGACACTCCCAGGGATCCAGGGGCAGCCACAGCTTCCCTGCCCAACCTGTGCCAGGGCCTGCCCACCCTCCCAGGGAAGAATTCCTTCCCAATACCCAACACAACCCCCCCTGTTGCGGTTTAAGGCCAGCTGAAGGCGGGGTTTGCAGGGGTGGCCCCCCGTGTGCAGGCCCCCGTGCTTCCCTGGGAACCCTTCCCTGCCAGAAGGACACGGCAGCAAATCCTCCATCCCCGGGAAGCGCTTCACACACACTCGCTGTTTTGTAAATACCTTTCCTACAGACTGGAGCCCAGAATGTTTAAGCTGAACACGGTCCAAATTGATGCAGAGTAGGAGTAAAAAGAAAAGGAGAGAGGAAAAAAAACAAACAAAAACCCACCAAACTACTTTCAAGTGTGGTTCGAAATTCTTCTGTTCCATCCCCGGCGCTCGAGAGGTAGAGCAGAAGTCCAGGAAAACCATCTGTGCAGGGAAGGCTCTTCCCAGAGTTGTTGCTGGGCTGTGTGAGGAGCTGATTGCATTGGCTGCGGAGAGGGAGGTTGGGATGGGCCTCTGGGGAGCCTTCAGCGGCGAGAACGGTTTGAACAGAATGGTAATAAAGGAACGAGGGATGTTTTGTAAATGAATGTGTTTGTTTTATGGAATCAGGGGATGGTTTGGGCCGGAAGGCACCTTGAAGATGGTCTGATTCCAATGCCCTGCCGTGGGCAGGGGTGCCACCCACCCTCCCAGGCTTCGTCACCGATACCAAGAGCAGTGTCTCATGCCAGGGGTGCCAGAAGAGCTCGGGTTTGGGGAGAGCTGAGGCTAAATTAGAGCGGAGTTTTATTCGTGGCATTTCTCACGGGAGGTGGTGTGACCTTCGTGCTCCACCTTTGGTTTGGTGATACCTGGATGGCCACTGGTCAACCAGTTCTGCTGTAAAGCAGCGTGAGGGTGTATGTGAAGCCCTGGTGTGGCTGAGTGGCACCGAGGAGGGGCAGGAAACCTTCAGCAGGGAGCTGGGTACACGGGGAAAACAAGAAGCATTTCCCTCGGAGCAGGTGTGTGGGATGTGCACAAGGGAAGGGTCTGCAGAGGCAAGTGCATCCTTCACCCTGGGGCTGACAAAGAGGAGCAGCGAGTGGTGCCAAAAGGCTCTTTGGAAAGGGAAACAAAGCCCCAGGCTCCGAAGGTTCTGTGTCTGCTCACCAGGTTTTGAGAACTGTTTCTGTGGTTACGGAACAAACAGGATCAGACAAAGGAGGACAGGCAGGAGAGCCCAGGGGGGTGGCTGCTGTGAGCCTGGGGGGAACCTGCCTGGCTGCACATCAGCACTGACACACGTGCAGAGCTTTGGAGACATCCATGTCCCTTCAGGTGGGAAGTCCTGGGAGCAGGACTTGTTCTCTGATCCCACAAAGAGAAAGAAGCAAACCAGAGGGGGTTAATGTTCATCTCTGGGAAGGAACTGCTTGGGATCGTTCCTTCTTCGTCCCCAACAGAAAGGCTGAAGTGTCAGTTCTGACAGGAGGAGGTTTTGGGGTAAAAACACCCGAGTTTCTGCTTGTTCTTGAGCCTGGAAGGCAGCGCTGAAGGCCTTTGGTTGCCTTGAGAAAGGCTGTGCAGTAAAGCTGGTGCTGGGCTGAGGTTGGATGTGGCAGCCCTGCTTCTCACCCAGATGGCAGAGAAAAAACCAGAGAGATGTCAGCTCTCATTGTTCAGGATGGATCCTGAATCCATTCCTCGGGGGGAAACCTTCCACAGTGAGGAAAGTGCTACATGGAGCTTCTTTCAGTCCTTAAATGAGCCTTCTAGGAAAAGTGGGGCAGACTTTTGGTAGGGCCTGGAGGGACAGGACAAGAGGGAATGGCTCCCCACTGCCAGAGGGATATTGGGAAGGGATTGGTGGCTGGGAGGGTGGGCAGGCCCTGGCACAGGTGGGGCAGAGAAGCTGTGGCTGCCCCTGGATCCCTGGGAGTGTCCAAGGGCAGGCTGGATGGGGCTTGGAGCAACCTGGGACAGTGGGAGGTGTCCCTGCCCATGGCAGGGGGTGGGAATGGATGAGCTGGAAGGTCCCTTCCCACCTAAATCCTTCAGTGATTCTGTGATCCACTAATCTGTGGGTGGGAAGAGGTGTTCAGAAACGGGGAAATGAGGCAGAGAAAGTCCTCATGTGCCTCCCAGAACTCGGCTGGCGGGTGGTTTCAGCTGGCCCTGGGCAGGCTGTCCCCGCTGTGTCCCTCCCCTCCCCTGTTTGCAGGACGGGCAGTGTTTGTACCCTGCTCTTTGAGGGTGTTTGCAGTGACAGACCGATGAGGGGACAGTCCACCTGATGCTCCAGCAGGGCTTTGTGTCTCCCACCTCCCTGGCACTCCGTGTGCCTTCCCTGCTCCGTCTCCCGGAGCGCTCGTGTCTCTGCCGAATTACTCCCTGCTCCAGATTGCTTCCTGCCTGTTCTTGCTGTGCCTGGACAGGGGCCAGCAGTTCCCACACCCCTTCTCTTCCACCATCCCCTATGAGCCCCGCTCCAGTGCGATCCTCGGGATTCGTTTCCGGCCATCCAGGGAGATCAAGGGAAGGCTGAACGTATCCTGAGAGGATGGGAAGGAGCTCTTGGGTGTGGAGAGAGTTTGCTCCAAGCTGTGCCGTGCTCCTGCTGTTCCAGGATATCTTTTGAGCTTTTCAAAGGGAACAGCCCCCGGATGAAAAAGGGGTTCAGGTAGTTTTAAACTAGTAAAAGAAAAGAAAAAATTGGTGATGACTCAAAGATCCATAAAAACGTCTGGCATGAATCTCCAGCTCTGGAGTTCTGAAATGTATTGCTTGTAAATGTCATTTTTGTGAGAGCCTCTTCAAGTGGAGTGGGTTTCTCTGAGCCAGGGCAGAGCCTCTGAAATGCCCTGTGCAGCACCGACTGGGCAATCCTTGGGGGTTCTGGGATGGGTGCAGGAAAGTGCTTTGGGGTTAGGAAAGGAGTTACCTGGTCAGCACAGCGAAGAACCTGTTGGGCAACTCTGAAGCGCCGAGAGCTTCCCGTGCTTTGCCCTTCATTTTCGCCTGGATTTTTTGGTTTTGATGTGAATAAGCCCTTCATTTTCGCCTGGATTTTTTGTTCTTGATGTGAATAAGCCGAGAGGTTTCTGGTTTCTCTGCGGCAGAGGCAGCGGAGTGACCGCTCTGAGTCACGGGGCTGCCTGAGCGCGGAAAGTGTTCTCACTCTGTTCCTTGCGATACTGTGACATCCACGGCACATTCTTGTTGTCTCGTCTCGCTCTGGAGACAAGTGATCTGCTAGGACAGGTTCTCAAGCCCGAGAAAAGCTGCTGCTTTGGTCAGTCATGTGAAAAGTCCGTAAGAATGTGGTTTAGAGCCCCAGTTTGGGTCGTAACGCTCCGGCTGATTCACCGAGGGGTTCTTGGACGGGGGGTGGGATGCTCTGCCCCAGGAAACCCAGCACGACTGAGTAGGTGTGTAGGGACCTGCACAGCTTCCTGGCCGGGGCCCAGCCCAGACAATGGGCTCCTTGTGCTTTGGGAGCTCTGGGCTGCTTTTTCTCTTGTTTGTTTGGGCTTTGTTTCCTGCTCTTTGTGGTTTGTCTGCAGGAGCAGGGAATTGGTGCTGGGGGGTTGGTGAAAGGGGGGCTTTCGTCTCCTCGGGCTGCAGGGAGGGAGCTCTGCCCCAATAACCCAGCAAGTGGAGTTCAGGGGCTCCCCAGGCAAGTCACAAAGCAGAACCCTGGAAAATATCTTGAAATTTGGCCTTTATCCAGCAGCTGAAAGGTGTTGTTGATTAAATCAATCATGGGATCATGGAATGCTTTGGGTTGGAAGGGGCCTTAAAGCCCGTCCAGTTCCAACCCCAACACCTTCCAGGCCCCATCCAGCCCAGCCTGGGACACTCCCAGGGATCCAGGGGCAGCCACAGCTTCTCTGCCCAACCTGTGCCAGGGCCTGCCCACCCTCCCAGCCACCAATCCCTTCCCAATACTTCATAAACCAAACAATCTTCTCTTTGAGCTCAGGTGAATTCTACTCCTTTGGTGGCTTCTCTGGATTTCCTTAACTGGGTTTGGGAAGAAGTTGGGTGGGGTTTTTTTTGATTTGTTTTCATTTTTAAAAGATTTTAGTATTATTTTTTAATTTGTGTAGCCGTGACAAGAGCTGAGCAGCTGTTTGTGTGGGAGGAGCTGTGCCTTCCTTGGTGAAGGATTCAGCCACAGGGCTGTCGGTCCCTCTCCCTCTCTGGGGGTCCCATGACAGAGTGGATGTCTTGGCCCCTCTGACTCGCAGCCCAGTGTGTTAAATTAACATTGCCTGTGGTTTTTATTAACTCAGGGAGCTGCTGAAGGTCTGGCAAGTGTCTCCTGTGGAAACAGTGACCCGGGGCGGAAAGGTGGGGCAGGGACGGGTCTGTGACACCCACTGTCCTCTGCCAGGGGGAACCTTCTTCCCTCTGCAAGTTGGGCAAGACTTGAGTCATCCCCACCCCTTCCTGCTGCCTGAAGATGTCCCTTGTACTCGTGTGGCTCCACACCCTCCCTGTTACAGAATCCCTGAGGCTGGCAAAGCCCCCCCAGCCCAGGGAGCCCACCCTGTGCCCGATGCCCACCTTGCCCCCCAGCCCAGAGCACTCAGTGCCACGGCCAGCCCTGCCTTGGGCACCTCCAGGGCTGGGCACTCCAGCCCTCCCTGGGCAGCCCCTTCCAAGGCCTGACCCCCCTTGCCAGGCCCAAATTCCCCCTCCTGTCCCCCCTGCCCCTGCCCTGGCCCAGCCTGAGCCCGTTGCTTTGTTGCTCCTTGATTTTTCTAGGCAGCCTTGCAAAGGACGTCGGAGGGTTGGTGGGGAGGGTGCGTGTTCTGGGATGAGTGGGATGGGTTCATAGAGGATCTGCTGGATGCAGAGTAAGTCCCACCTGGTCAGGAGAACAGGAGGAAGAGGAGCCTTTCCCTTCTGGATTGGGTCAAGCAGCCTCATAACTTCAGCCCTGCTCTCGGTTTTCTGGTCTCCCTGAAGTCATCTGACAGCAGTTTTTGTGGTTCCCTCACTGTGTGCTCTGATGGCAGGGAGTTAAAAAACCAACTTGGCTGAAATCAGAATGGCAGGTCCTGGACAAATCTGGCTTTGAGTTGTGCCAGACAGACGCAGGGAGACCTTGTAGGTCAGTGTGAGTTTTGAAGCTCTGGATAGTCCTGTTCATGCAGCTTCAGCCTCGTCTTGTCTGAGAAGTTCAGCCTTGACTCAGGTGGCTTTTTAATACTTGTAAAGGTCTCCTGCTGTCAGACTTCCATGTCTTTATCCAGTTCCCAAGACATTTTGGAGTAGAGGAAAAGAAGTATGATGGAATTTCTTCCAGAAACAAATAAAATGAGGAGAACAAGAGCAGAAAAAACACTTTAAAGGGGTTAAATACCCTTCAGGCATGTTCTAACTCATCAGAGTGGAACCTGAGTCAGTCACTGAACATTTTGACCCCTTGGTCTTTAACTTTCACTGAGTCTGCCCCTTTTCTCTGTTTTCTCCACGTGAAATGGGTTTAGGTTGTGAAACATCCCCAGCCATGGGAGTACCAGGCTCTTTCAGAGTGCCCAGCAGAGACCTGCTCACACCCTGCTATGTCAGACAGAGTAAAAAAAATCAAAGTTTAGCTGTTTTAGTGCCGCAAAGGTTTCCATCATCACTTCACTGCAGGGCCCGTGCTCCTGTTTTGTGATTTACTCTGTCTGTGGCTTTGGGGACACAAAGGAGGCTCCTTTAATGCAGACACTGTGTGTCTGATATTTGGGTCTTAAAATAACTTGCAGCTGATTGGAGGCAGAGTCAGTGGCCTGAATGTACCTGGTTTGGCTTGGGAACACTCTGAGTTGGGGCTGGAGGGGCAGAGCCTCGTCTGCTCCGGGGGCCTGACCTGCCTGGGGGCTGGGGAGGAAACCCAAAGGTCTGGGTGAGTCCCACTCACTTAAACAGAACTGTTTCAATGAGCTGCTTCAGCCCTGCTAGAAAGATTGATTTACGTTCATTTATTTCTATTTATTGATATTGCTATATTTATTTATATTATTTATGTTTGTTTAGACCCCTGTGCTGCAGCCCATTTCTCTCTTGAATATGAGACACCTCCCACTATCCAGGTTGCTCCAGCCTGGCCTGGGACACTCCCAGGGATCCAGGGGCAGCCACAGCTTCTCTGGGAATTCCATCCCAGCCCCTCCCCACCCTCCCAGCCCCCAATCCCTTCCCAGTATCCCCCCCAGCCCTGCCCTCTGGCACTGGGAAGCCATTCCCTGTGTGCTGTCCCTCCAGGCCTTGTCCCCAGTCCCTCCCCAGCCCTCTCAGAGCCCTCAGCTGATGGACAGTTTTCTGATCCAATGTCATCAGGAATCATCTGAATTTCTCGAGCTGTTTTCTGTTACTTTAATCTCCCCTTAACTCAAAAATCTGCTCAGCTTTTGTTTCCCAGCAAAGCAGGAGTTCTTAGGAGTGTCTGTGGGATGGGGCTCAGGTAGCTGGGCAGAATTCCTTAATCACTGACTGTTGTATTTGTGTTTTAGTCCTGCTTCTTCCGTCCGTATTTTTCACGTCTGAATTGGTTTTAGGGCAATAATTTTGCTCAGGTGCCAGGCCTTGGAAAAACAGTGGATCTAATGGTGGACTCTCCACGTGGCCTCCTGACACCTCCAGCTGTCATTTCCCTCCCTTGGATTGTGTTATTCCTTATCCACATCATTTTTAAAGGCACCTCATCCCTTGCTCAGTAAGTCACGTGGGTTTGGGTTTTGTCTCTCCGTTCCTGTCCAATTTATGGCACATCCCAAACCCATCCTTATCAGGGAGATGAATCCTTGTGAGCCGTGTCCTTGTTTCTCCTGGTGAACAGGGGAACACAGGAGCTGATTTCTCTTTTGCCGTTCCCCCCACCGGCCTGTTTAGTCTTCAGCCCTGTCAAGATGGGCCACAAAAGTCCTGCAGAGACCACTTGGGGTTTGTCATGGAAAATGGATCTTTACACAACTCCCAGGGCTCCAAATGAGAGTTGCCCCCGTGCCCTGAGTAAGAGTGGGATTTAAAGATACCCCACTCTGAAATTAACCCATTTCTTGTAATTCCACCGGTCACTCTCCATCTCATTTTGTTCCCTGTTCGTCCGTGGCTTTCTGAAGCTTCTTGTTGGATTCACTTGCAGTCCTGGGTTGCCACCCCCCCTCTGTCCCTCCCTCTAACCCTGGCCCAGGAACACCCTTCCCCTCCCTGAGTGACTTGCAGGGGAAGGCAAACTGCACGTGAACGATTTTGCAACGAGAAGAGGAGCCTGCCCGTGTGCCACGCGGGTTTGGGGGGTGGCAGCTCCTCCTGCTCCTTGGCACCTGCGGCCGTTTCGGAAGAGAAACCACAAAAAACCGCAGCTGCCAAAGGATTTTGCCCAATAAAAGCTTTTTTAGGGTTAAAAAAACGCGGCCAAACGATAGTGCTGGTGTTCTGTGGGGACTGGGAGGTCCCCATCCTCGTGTGCAGCTGTAACTTCAGGAGAATTAAAACTGCGCTGAAGAAAGGAAAGGAGCAAAGGGAATATTTCATTTGGAACTGGGACAGCCCAGAGTCTTCGGGATGTGGCAGGAGATGTGATATCACCCAACCTTTTATCTTTTATATCACCCAAACCACCTTTATTTATTGCTTATTTATTCTCACCTGGAGTCCAAAGCCTGGGAATGCGATTGCCATGCAGGGCAGAGGTGTCTGGAAATAACCACGTGATGCTTTCCCAAAGGGATCTCTGCTCCTCAGGAAAGGGGAAGGTGTTTCTGCAGAGCCAGCTGGAGGCTGAGCTCACTGAGGCTGGGAGGTGGCTGATGTGGCCTGAGATGGACACAGGCAGGAGGGACATTGGGAAGGAATTCCTGCCTGTGGAGACAGTGATGGACTGCAATGGATTTTCCAGAGAAGCTGTGGCTGGCCCATCCCTGGAAGTGTTTTCAAGGCCTGGAGCAACCTGGGCTGGTGGGAGGTGTCCCTGTCCGTGGCAGGGAGTGGCACTGGGTGTGCTTTGACATCCCTTTCCACCCAAACCTTTCCAATTTCCCGGTTTCCCCCTGGCCTGACCCTCGCTGTGGGTGTTGGGAACAGTCTCCTAAAGCAGGAGTTGACCCCCAAACTGTCCCATCCCAACATGACCGTGGGGTGTGTGTGTTTGTGGTGCTGCAGGAGGTGATGAAACCCCCAAAGCCCTGAATTACCTTCCTTTTGGGAATTAATTCTCCTTCTGGGAAAAGCAGAATTCCAGAGCAGTGCTGTTGCTCTACTGACCTTGTGTTTTCGGATGGTCAGATCCAAGCAGAACAAAGTCATGCCCTGGACTGCAGGTCTTTGAGCCTGGAGACTACTTTGCTTTCCTGCTTTCCCCACCCCAGCTGATGGCTTGGCAAAACACACCATTCCTGAAATGTCAAACTTGAAGGGAAAGTAAAACCCCTCTTGTTTTTATCGTAGCAGATTTTTGTGCTCGCACAAACTGAGCGAGAAGGAGCAGATCTTTGTGGGTATTTCAGCTTCATCTCTGGCTGTGTTTTGGCCTCTCCTGCCTTCAGGAGGATGTTTTTATGGGGTTTTCAGCCTCGTCCCAGCAGTGGCTGCGGGTGGAGCCCACCTGGAGGAGGGGGCTGTGCCAGAGACGCTCCCTGTGCCCTGAGGAGCTGTTTTGGGAAGGCCCAGTCACGCAGCTCTCGTGAGAGGGTTCTGTTTAAGGTGCAGTTGCTATTTACACCCTCAGCGTCTCTGCTGTTAGAGCTGAAACTCTCATTAAA
Organism: Scytalopus superciliaris; assembly: GCA_013400415.1. Classification (NCBI taxonomy): domain Eukaryota; kingdom Metazoa; phylum Chordata; class Aves; order Passeriformes; family Rhinocryptidae; genus Scytalopus; species Scytalopus superciliaris. The sequence continues at coordinate 95,210 of VXBX01009767.1, read as the reverse complement.
TCAGTTTTACGAAAGCGGTTGCGTCAGGACCTGGGAAAAGCCCCAAACTGTCTCCAGATCGTGTCAGTTCAGAGCACTCGGCGCTTGTACCTTTAAACATTAACAAAGCTGAAAAACCACGGAGCTTTTAAAGCAAATTCTTCCTTCCAGTGTGGCCGGGAGAGGCTCTGTGGGCTTAAAAAGCAAATGGAAGGTCTGGTTTGGCCTGGCCAGCGTGGGACCAACACTTCAAATCACGGAGGGTACTGCCCAGAGCTCTAGTTAAATAGTCAATAATCCCTTTTGGAATGCTCGGTGCCGCTTTCTCCATACCAGCCACACACTGAAAGTGTAAAGCAGTGGCCAAAACCTTCAGTCACACGCAAGGGAGTGAGAAGTCAACGTGGGGAGAGGACGTGGGTCACGACAGGAAGGTCAGTGTGGACTTAGAAACAAATATAAATTAAACTCAGTTGAGTTGATTCTCTTCAAGTCCATCGAGCGTGATGAGCTGGGTGCTCCTCAAACGTTCGTTTCACTTCCATGTGTGTCCAGGAACCCCTTTGCCCAGAGAAGCTGTGGCTGCCCCATCCCTGGAAAGGTTGGATAGCCCTTGGAGCAAGCTGGGCTAGTGGGAGGTGTCCCTGCCCATGGCAAGGGGTGGGACTGGGTGGGCTTTAAGGCCATTGCCAACCCAAACCATCCTGGGTTTCAGCAAAACTTTTGTGTCTTGGAATGGTGAAAAAACAGGGGGCAGAAACGTGTTGGTCTCTAACTGCAGAGCTGTTTATTACAGAGGGATCATGGAAGCCAAGTGCTTCCAGAAATCCCAGCTCCACAGAGGAAGGGCTGGTGTTGTGAGGGGGTTGCTGGAAGGGTTGGAGCGTTGGAGTTGTCTCCGAAATGTCAGGATTGCTGAGAGGCTCCAGGACTGGGTAATTTACGTTCCGCAGCACCTAAAATTAGGTTTGAGGAATGAGGGGAAGGAGAGCATAAAGCTCTGCCTTTGTATTCCAAGAAAAGCACACGTTGGGAGAATCCTTTAAATAAACCAAATAATCCCTAAATACACACTTGACTGGCACAGTGGCCAAGGCTCAGCAGCTCTAGGAAGCCCTTGGAAGGATTGGTGTTAGTGGTGCCAGGGGGGCCGTGGGGACATCCAGGGCAGTGAAGAGCCTCGAGAGGAGTTTTGTGTTCGATCCATTTGGGGGTTTTTGAGCTGTTTTTTTTGTGTGTTTTAAAGGCTGCAATTTCACATGTTCTGTTCTCCTGCTTGCAAAGTGAACTTGCACCAGAGAGCTGCTGGAGCCAGGGAGAAGGAGGTGATGCTTGCTGCATGAGGAGGTTTGAAAAATGGTCTGCTGTTCCAAAAGTGGGGTGGTGTAGTAAAAGTTGTCCTCAGGGAGCCTGGGAAGGGCTGAGGGATGGGACGAGGTGGGTGGAGATTCAGAGATCTTCACTAGATGACTGCGGGGTCATCCTAAAATCATGGAATCATTATGGTTGGAAAAGCCCTCTAAGGTCATGGAGCCCAACCATCCCCAGCACTGCCAAGGACACCCCTGNGGTCCTCTCCAGCACACCTCCTTATCTTCCCATGGGAATTTGCCCTCCTTATCCCTACAAGGCACCACGATGCAGTGCTGGCTGAGGTGATTTTTCAGTCCTGTACAAAACACATCCTGTGGGAACTGGCATTTTTTACCATTTGTTGGACTTCTTGTTAGGAGAGCAGGAGGTGTTCCTGTTTGGTGGCACGTTTTGTGCCGGATTTATGTGTAGTGGCATTTGCATCTTGGAGAAAGGAGGAGCTGTGATGTTGTAGGATTTTTTTCTTCCATCCCCATTCACATTCCATAAATCTTTGCCTTTGCAAATTCCATTTTGCAGAGGCTCTTGTGGTGTGAAGCCTCCCTGTAGCAAAGCCTATCATTTCTGTGTGCATTTATAACTGCTGCGGGTAACGGGAAACCCAGAGCACGATTTCATCTCTCCCTGGTGCCCAGTGAGGCTGAGAAACCCCTCCCTACGTGCAGGAGTGCTTTTGGGGTGATGGCTTTGAGGGCTCGCTGGGGTTTGGTTTCCAAGTGACCCTCTGCTGCCTCTGAAAGGCTCCACTCAGCGTGTCTGGTGTGCTGAGCAAACAGCTGGCTCTGCTGCAGAGCTGCTCTTTCTCCTGGAGCTCCGTCCTCATCCCTGGGGGGCTTGTCTGGCTGGCTCTGATGGGCCTTTTCAGGTGTGGAGGGGGTAGGAAACTGTGGCAGGTGAAGCTGGAGCACTGCAGAGAGGGAAACGCTGTGTTTTCCACAGTGACCCTCACGGGGGCTCCTTGAGAGCTGAGCACCACTCTGGGGGTGGCTTTAATTATTAGAGGGAGGAGATTACAAGATTATTATTAGAAAAAAGATTATTTTTATAACTAGCTATTAGAGGGATAAACCTGAAGAAGGGATGGTTTGGGGAAGACCTTAT
>VXBX01009767.1:65800-81529 GCA_013400415.1 Scytalopus superciliaris | reverse complement strand
CCCACCCTCCCAGCCCCCAATCCCTTCCCAATATCCCCCCCAGCCCTGCCCTCTGGCAGTGGGAAGCCATTCCCTGTGTGCTGTCCCTCCAGGCCTTGTCCCCAGTCCCTCCCCAGCTCTCCTGGAGCCCCTTCAGGCTCTGCCAGGGGCTCTCAGGTGTCCCTGGAGCCTTCCCTTCTCCAGGGGAGCCCCCCCAGCTCTCCCAGCCTGGCAAATCCTGAGCTGTGGTTTGTTTCCAGCTGAAAACAATTGGAGTGCAAGCCCTTGGACACGGGCACAGCTCCTGAAATGATGCCTTCAGTGCATCCCTGACGTGCAGCCCCCCAGGGAGGGTCTCAGGGCTCGCTGTGCCCCCCGTGAGCCGCTCGCCCAGCCCTGGTGCTCGGAGGGAACACGAGCAAGCAGAGACAGGAGCAGAGCAGGAGCAGGAGCAGGAGCAGGAACAGGCTTGCCTGTCTCAGGATTGGGTTTTTCTGCTGCTTTTTCCTCCTTCTGGCCCTGCTGAATCATCATGTCTAGCGTTGTCATCGCTGGGGTTTATTAAAAAAAGTCAGAAAGGAAAACCCCGTCATCCCACCAAACTCTGCCATAATTCCAGTCTCTCCCCTGGAGCCTCAGAGCTTTCTGGGCAGGAATATTAGCTCGTTTCAGCATGGTAAGCCATGATTTCCTCTGCAGACTGGGAACCTTCTGGCCTGGTGTTCCAACCATAAACGTTCCTTGTAATTCGATTTTCAGTTCTGTTTGAGTTTGGTTTTGATGAGGAGGAAACCAAAGGACACACTTTGTGCTGGGGGAGTGGAATGGTGTCCAGTCTCAGTAACATTTTTTTTCTCTGTGAAGCAAATGGGGAAGTTACTTTGGGTTTGGGTTGTAGTTTGGTTTTGCTTTTCAGTCTAAATTCCTGTGTGAATTCCCCGGAGTGGCAGCACAGCCCTGGCTTGCTGAGAACAGGGAATCCCAGCTTGGGTTGGCTGGGAAGGGACCTCAAAGCCCATCCAGTTCCGACCCCAGGGACACCTTCCATAGCCCAGGTTGCTCCAAGCCCTGTCCAACCTGGCCCTGGACACTTCCAAGGATCCAGGGGCAGCCACACCCTCTCTTTCTAAAGTGGTTGGATTGCTCAGGAAGACAAAACCCAGAGCACGTTCCCATCAAATTCATGGGAATTTTCTATCGTGTTTGTGCCCCTCTTCCCTCTCCTACCTGTGGCAGCAAAGTCTGGGATACAACCACCTCCAACACAACCTGCCCTCCCACTGCTCCATGAAATATGGAAAAACCCACACTGATTTTAAGAAAACCTAAGCCGAGCCAAACTGCCAAGGAGGGTGTTTATCCTTGGAATGATCCCGGAGCCACGGGGAGCCGTCCCTGTGGAGCAGCAGGAGCTCTGCTCCGGTGCCACAGGAGCCTGCAAAGCTCCAGCAGGATCCACAGGGAGCACTGTGAGCCCAACAGCAATGAGAGGTGCAGGTAAATCAATTAAACCTTCTTCGTGTGCATTAAAAGATCAAGGAGAACATTAAAATGCATGGGAGAGACTTAAAATGAGAGTAATGAGGGATTAGTAACAACTCCCCTCCCTGGAAGCAGAACACTCTGACACTTTCAAAGGCAGAGGGTTTATTATTCCCAACGTGGGCTGAGCATTTCCTCCCACCCTTGGGATTGGGATCCATGGAGGGGACACGTGAAACTCGCTGCTTGTGGATTGAGGACCCTAAAGGAGCATCAAAATCCAAGGAGGAAAAGGCCTTTCCTTGATACTTGGAGGGGGATGAATTGATTTAGGTAGATACACATAAATATATTTATTTTACATGGACTCAAAGAATGGCTTGGCTTGGAAGGGACCTTAAAGATCACCCAGTTCCAACCCCCATGGAATATAATAACATTTTATTGTTGATCATAAATAACCACTGACCACTGTCCTGACACATGGCTTGGGCTTCTCAGGGTGCATTTGCTGTTTGTAGAGACAAGAAGACAACTTGTCAGGGCCCCCAGTCTATCAGAGCCCCCCCCAGACTGTCAGAGCCCCCCCCAGTCTGTCAGAGCCCATCAGCTCCTCCTGCTTGTCCTGTTGAAAGGAATGTTGGGTCCCAGGGGCATTTTGTGAGGGGTTCAGGAATCACCCCCTGCCCCCCCACACGAGGCCTTGGCCCTGGATGACCCCAGAGAGAGCAATATCACTTCATGGACCCAGAGCCTGGGCTGGGCTGGGGCCTTGAGCCACGGGAAAGTCAGATTTCATCTCATATGAAATCCCTGGGAGTGTCCAAGGAGAGGCTGGACGGGGCTTGGAGCACCCTGGGATAGTGGGAGCTGTCCCTGCCCATGGCAGGGGGTGGCACTGGGTGGGCTTTGAGGTCCCTCCAACCCACCCAACCCATTCTGGGATTCTGAGCCTGAAAATCATTCACTTGTTATTAACTTGTGTTTTGAGATGGTCACTGAAACTCTGTGTTAGATGGATTTGGTTGTTGTGGTGTCACTGTGAGCAGGGCCGGGTTCATGCCTTGGGATAAGGAGGGAGGAAGCCCCAGGGAGCAGCTGGGACCTTGGGAAGGCCGGTGGGCCCGTGGCAGCCCCCGGAACTGGGAAGCTGCTCAGGGCACTGGCAGCAGGGCAGAGGGGCTTTCTGTGGGGCCAGGCACGTCTCACAGCGCTCCCCAGAGCTCCTGCTCCTCTGGGGCTGGCACAGCACTGGGTGCTGAGGGACTCCAGGGCCCAAATTAAGGGCTGTTAATTGCTCTTGTCAAACTTGATTCCACTCAGGGCTGATTAACCTGGAGAAAACACAAGGAACTGAGGGAGGTCGCTGGATTTGCAGGAATTCTCCCCCTCCCCCTCAGAGATATCTGTTCTGTACCAAGTGGGGCTTGTTTTATCCCCCAGCCAAAAGCTTTATATTAATAATACATAATTATATATTTCAGGTTATATATAATTCCAATATATATCATCTATAATTCAGATTCATTCAGTGCTCTGTTCTTTGCAGCTTCGTCTTGGGGAACCTTCAGGCTTATCTGAAAGCTTGGGAGCAAAGGGATGTCATTAGGATCAATGTCCAGAGGTGGAATCCCATTAGTGACTCCTGGGGCTCACTCCCATGAGGGAATATTTTGTCCCTGATGGCAAAAAGACATTCCCATGTGGAAAACAATGGCCTGAGTTGGGGTCTAGCCCCGTCCCAGGGCAGGAGGGTTGAAGCCCCAGGGTGGGGGTGCTGGTGGAGGGTCCCACCCAGGCCCAGTGGATTTCACCTCAGTGATCCTTTTATCTGCCACACACGGGAATTAAACCTTTCCTCACTTAACTAGGCCTGGCTTTATGTAAATTTATTAGCAGTATAATGAGGGGATGTGTTTCTTCTCCGTATTCCAGCCATTCCCATCCTGCTCTTGGATCTCCATCCAGTTCTTTCTGCCCAGGAGGGTCCTGGGGGACAAACCAGTGCTCTGGGAACAGCTGGATTTGTGTCCACCAGGCTTTAGTCTTGGATTGACAGCTTTTTCTTCTCTGTTTCACACACTATAACTTTCTTCCCATGGGAAAAAGGCAAGTCAGGCAGTGCTGGGCTGTCATTTCATATTCCAGGGGATTTCTGATTACACCAAGGTCCACTGATTAAAGCTCTGCTCATTAACTTCATTCTCCCTCTCCGGGTGACAGCCAGGACTGGCATTCCCGGCCCTGGTGCCACACAGGAGAGGTGGGATTGCTCGGGAATGCTGGAAGCTGGAGGGTCCCCCCAGGTGCCATCTCTGTGTCACTGAGTTAGTCCAGGAGAGGCTTCATTTTCCATGGAGGAACACAGGGAGGTGGGAATGGGTAGGGCTTGTTCACTGCTGGCTCTGAGCATGGGAGCTGGGAAGCTTTGCCATCCCAAACATCGAGGTCTGGGCTCGGTCTTGGATGGACCAGGCCGTGGTTTTCTGGTCAGTTGTGATCTTTTCCCAGCACTGTTTGTGAGGTGTTCCCTGGGAGCTTGGCATTGTAGAGCCATGGAATGGTTTGGGATGGAAGTGACCTCACAAACCACCCCAGCCATGGGCAGGGACACCTCCCATAGCCCAGGGTGCTCCAAGCCCCATCCAGCCTGGCCTTGGACCCTCCCAGGGATCCAGGGGCAGCCACAGCTTCTCTGGGAAATCCATCCCAGCCCCTGCCCACCCTCCCAGCCCCCAATCCCTTCCCAATATCCCCCCCAGCCCTGCCCTCTGGCACTGGGAAGCCATTCCCTGTGTGCTGTCCCTCCAGGCCTTGTCCCCAGTCCCTCCCCAGCTCTCCTGGAGCCCCTTCAGGCTCTGCCAGGGGCTCTCAGGTGTCCCTGGAGCCTTCCCTTCTCCAGGGGAGCCCCCCCAGCTCTCCCAGCCTGGCTCCATCCCAGACGGGCTGCAGCCCTGGGATTTCATCCGGTTCCCACATTCCTGGTATCCAACAGCTGTTCAGCTACAGAAGCCTCTGAATCCCCAGCAATAAATTGCTGCAAAGCTGTTGGGAGAGGACAATATTTAAGCCCAACTTCCCTGTGCCATTTAGGATTTGTGTTGGTTTCCTTACAGAAAAACAAATGTAAAATGTGGAGTTATTTTCTAGGGAAGGCGGGCATATGGACAACTTCCCAGTGCCAAAAAACCACCATCCCTTCCTTGTGGAAATGAAAAGTTTTACTCTTTCTTGTGCTCCCCGACACCTGGGTCTTGGATTGAGCTCGGCATGAGCCAGCTCAGAGGAGCTGGGGAGTCTTTGCTGCAGGTAAAGGTGTGTAAGAAGGTGCCTCCTCTTCCTCCTCCTCCTCCTTCTCCTCCTCTTCCTCAGGATCCCTCAGTTCGCCCAGGGAAGATTATTTGTTTTAATCTTAGAACACACTTGAATTCTGATCATGAGAAATCGTGGAGTTCGGCCCCTCCTGGAATATCCATTAATTTTCCTGTGCTCCAGGATGGGGACACATTCCAGCTGGCTGGTGTCACCACAGTCCTGGTGGCTCTTTGCTCCCAAGGGATGGAGAGGCATTTCAGGCTGTTCCTCAGGGAGAGGTGCTTGTCTCTCCCTGCTCCAACCAGCTTCCCTTTTACTCATCCTGTCAGAGTGATGGTGTTTTGGGATTATTTGCAGCAGGGGTGATGCTGTCCTGCAGGAATGGCAGGAATTCCTGTGGTGCTGCCTTGCCTTCTCCTTGATACCCCCAGCTGACTTGGGCTGGGTCATGGGTTTGGATGGAGATGTTTGCACATCCCTGGAGCCTTGGAAGGCCTGGGAAAATCAGTGTTTTAGAGAAGAAGTTTCCTCTGATGGTGGAATCTGGACCCGTACCCAGCCTGGTTCCAAAGCTGGTCTCCATTCAGGCACTGCCTCTGGACACCCCTCATTTCAGGAGCAAAACAGGGAACCAGGAATGGATCCAGCATTTGTCACTCAGCCCCAGCACCTTCCACACACCCACCTGACCCCTAGTGCCGAGCAGGTGATGATGATCTGCCCCTTCAAGGTGCTCTGAAACCACAGTTAGTCTTGGCTGGACTCGTCCCCCTGGCGGGATGGACCCCCATGGACTGAGCTGGGGCTCCTGGAAGTTCACATTCCAGCGGTTTTGTGGGATCACAGAGATTCCTACCCACCCTGGGACAGCAGTGACACAAAGCTCATCCTCTTCTGTGCCCGGGGGGGGGAGGCTGCTCATGGTTCTGCACTTGCTCAGACCTTTAGGAGCAGGTTTAGGAACAGCTTGGTAGGAAAGGAGGTGACATTAACAGATTTATTAACACATTTTTAGCTATCAAGTAATTTGTGTCCTGTGAAACCAATGTGCAAACAAACATTCCCCTTTCCAGACACAAACATGATGTCTTGACCATTATATTTAAATCCCCACGTGATCCTGCCACAATTAGAACTAGAACTTGACACCGGGAGCTGCCCTGGGGTAAAGCCCAGCCTTAGTTCGTGCACAGCCTTTACCTGAGCTGAGCTGGCTCAGACCATCAGCAGCAAACACCTCCCCGAGGCTGGGCCTGGGAGGCGAAGGGGGGAAAGAGAGTGCAACAAGTCAGCAATAAATGAGCCTCAGGAGGTGTTTGCAGGAGCTGAGCAGGATGAAGAGCTGACAGGAGGGGATTTTGTGGGGCTCACAGAAAAGCCTGAAGGAAAACGCCTTCAAAATCTACTTTTTCTAGTTTTTTTTTTTCCACTTCCCCCCATAGGCAAAAGGCTTGTTTGGCTCTGTGTTGCAAACATGGTATCCACCAGAAAAAGAAGGGAGCAGTGGAGGCACAGCCTGGCAGGGCAGGTCTGGGGTGCCCAACTCTCTTGGGAAGGCTTGGAAAAGCAGCAGGGGGAGAGCAGAGGCAGCCCTGAGGCTCTCCAGGTGCTGCTGCCCTGGAATGGGCCCGTGGTGGGAGAAGGAGGCAGCTGGGATTTAGGAGAATAACTTGGAGAGAGTGGGTTTAGGTCCACCTGATGGAATCATGTCAGTTGGAAAAGCCCTTGGAGCCCNGGCAGGGCCTTGCAGAGCCACAAGGTCCCCCCTGAGCCTCCTTTTCTCCAGGCTCAGCCCCCCCAGCTCCCTCAGCCCCTCCTGCTGCTCCAGCCCCTTCCCCAGCTCCCTTCCCTGCCCTGCACACGCTCCAGCCCCTCAGGGGCTCTCCTGCCTGCGGGGCCCAGAGCTGCCCAGGATTCCAGGATTTCTCCATGGATCCAGCCTTCACCGCCGGTATTTCCCTCAGGCTCTCGCTCCCCCTCGTGCCCACGCGGGGCTCCTGCGGCCTCTCAGCTCGAATTCCTCTCATTTCCCTGCTCTTCCAACATTCCAGCTTTGAGGGCCGGCTTGTTCCCATCCTTCTGTCAGTGAATCGTGCCCAGCTTTTCAGCAGGAATGGCAATCCATGGGTTTCTGAGTATTTGAGCAGTAATTGCTAATTCTTGTTCTCCAGGCTCAGCCTTTGGTTCCTGACAACTTATATTTGCTGAGTTTTGAGCCGTTCTTTGCTCTGAAACACATTTCTTTTTGAATAATAAACGTTGATTTGAGTCAGGGATTTGGAAAGCAGCTAAATATTGGGGAGCAGCAGGAAGATTCGGTTTCCCTGTGTCTTCACCCCTGACATGACGGGATGGTGTTAGGGAAGGAGAAAACAAATCCTCATTTCCTCATTCTGAGCTAAAACTTCCTGAAGGACTGACTCCGTGGGAAAAATGGACCCAGGCTGGAGCAGCCTGTTCCTGAGGGAATTCACTCAAACAATTCCTGAAGAACTGCAGCCCATGGGAAGGATGGAGCTGGAGAAGTTAAAGGAGGACTGTCCCCCATGGAAAAAGGGATGCTGGAGCAGGGGAAGGGTGTGAGGAGGAAGGAATGTCAGAGGCACATGTGATGGACTGCCCTGGCCCCATTCCCTGTCCCTGCCCTGGTGGCCTTGGCAGTGCTGGGGAAGGGTTGGGCTTGGTCTTAAAAGGCTTTTCCAACCAGAATGATTCCCTGATTCCATGTTCTGCACTGGCACAGCAATGTGAGTGATCTGGAGAAGCCTTTGGTGTCTCAGTGGGAATATGTGTCCTGTGCAAACCCGTACAGACAATTCTTCCTGGCACAACTTAAGCTTAATATTGCTTGGAGATGGGAATGGCGTGGTCTGGAGATGGGAATGGGATGGTTTGGAGGCAGCACTGACCGGAGGCTCCTTCCAGTCTGGAAGGGTGAACATGCCAACAGCAGGAAAATATCCCCCCAAAATACACGGAGCTGCCAAGGAGGGAATAAGGGGGAATAAGGAAGGGGATGCCACCAGCCCCACCTTGGCTCTGGCCGGGTCGCTCTGTGGGTGGGAATACTGGTGAAATTCCCAAGTGGGCTCAGGAGGCGGTGACGGGCGGCTTGTTAATTCCCGCGGCTGGAATGTTGGGAGTCTCAGTGGGGTGGGATGCTCCGCTCCAGTGCCCAGCCCTGCGGAGCGGTGGGATTCTGTTCGTGTCCCGGTCCGGGAGGCTGTGCCGGCTGTGGGATGGGGCCGACACGGGAGCAGCACATCCCTTTGCCATCGCTCTGCCTCCCAAACCTTCCCCTGCGGTCCCTCTGGCTGCCGGGAGCGCTCAGCAGAGGGAGCTGCAGCCCCGCTCCATCCCTCTTTTCCCCGGCATCGCCCTCCGTGCCCAGCGTTTCAAAACACGTGTCTCGTTCCGCGCTCCGGGATCGGGAAGTTCAGCATCCACCCTGGACCTGGACGTCCTTCAGCTCTCACGGTGTCCCTGCGCGGTTTGGGTTGAGCTTGCAGGAATTTGTGATGGTGCCAGGCATAATCCTCGCTGCGGGAGAGCCGCGGGTCTAAATCCAGGGATACAGCGGTGGGATCCGTCGGGATATCGGCATTCCCGTGGCATCGGCGGGCCATGGGTGGATGTCTCCTCCACGCCACGGAGAGGATGCTCCCGACTCAAATCCCGAGCAAAGCTGAGCTCGGTGGGAAATCCCAGCTGTGAAAATGGGCTGGATCTGAGCGCTTCCCGGAGCGGGATTTTGGCTGGAATGAGGAACCGAGCTGCCCTTGAAGGCTGGGCTGAGGGGGCTGGATCCTACCGGAGACCCCAGCAGTGAGCAGCTCGGGAGCGGGGGGGCTTGGCTGGTGCATCCCTCTGCATCCCGCTGCATTCCCGAGCACGGGCGGGCCCCAGGGATTCACCCCTGGAGATGTGGGACGGCAGCGGCGGCGCCGCCGCTTTCCAGCTGCCCCAGTGGATGGTGAGTTGTGTCCCTGTCCTTGTCCCTGTCCCAGTGGATGGTGAGTTGGGTCCCTGTCCCAGTGGATGGTGAGTTGTGTCCCTGTCCCTGTGGATGGTGAGTTGTGTCCCTGCCCCAGTGGATGGTGAGTTGTGTCCCTGTCCCTGTGGATGGTGAGTTGTGTCCCTGTCCCTGTCCCTGTGGATGGTGAGTTGTGTCCCTGTCCCTGCCCTTACTCCCGGCCGGCCGAGGCTGCTCCGCTCCTGCAGGGAGCTCCAGCTCCAGCTGGGACACCCTTGGCTGGAATGAGGGGCCTGAACATCAGGGATTAGGGAACAGCCTTCCTTGGCTCAAGGATTAGGGAACAGCCTTCCTTGGCGTGAGCTGCCCCCTTGACAGAGGCAGAGGAATGCCCCCCCCAGCCTGCAGAGCTGTTCTAGTAACTACTTTTGATAGGAATTTGGGAGCAGTGAGGAGGGGGAGTTGGAGGAACCGCAGCGTGTTCCGGGACACTCGGGATTTGTATCCTCAGTTTGGATTCTGGTGTTGGAACAAAACCCCTCAAACTCAGAACTCCCTCGGGGCATCGTGTGCTGCTCCCTGTGGTGGTTCAGGAGCTTGGGATCGACAGCAGCAAAGACCAAAGCACACTTTTCTCTGCTCCTCTGGTGCAGAGAATTCCCAAAGCAGCTGGAAATAGGATGACATTGCTCCAGAAAGCCGGCAGTGCCCGGGAGACAGGAGGGTTTGTGTGCAGGGCTGTCCCTCGAGGGCTGGTCGGTGTCACGGGGTCCCAAACTGCTCCTGGTGCTTCAGCAGGATGGAAATCCCATATCAGTGTCCTTATCTCTTCCCAGATTTCCGCTCACATACCCAGCTTTGGGTGGAATTTTTCCCTCCTGGTAGCTCTTCTGAAAATACTTGGATCAGCGTAATAAAAAGTTGGGATCCTGGTGCTGCTACAAAAGGGTTTGATATTTATCTACAAATAACACCCTGGAATTGGGTTCAAATGTCATTATTCCCCTCTGAGACCCAACTTTATGTACCCCACTGTCCCTTTCTTAGGATTTATGGATTTAGTGTTGTAAAATTCCAGTTTATTGTCCTGCCTCTCACTCAGTTTTTGCAGAGGACGATTCTTTCAGCCTTCCCCAAAATCGTATCAAATCATACCACATTTGCATTGACAACAAGGAAATTAATTCTGCCTTTAAGGGTTATCAGTGACCAACTTTTGCAGCTTCTTGTTTCAGATGTGGATGTTTAACTGCAAAAGTCTGGAGTTCTCCTTAAAAACGAGCTCCAAACCTGCCCCCACAGACCCACCCCCCTCTCTAATTTCCTCCGTTATGGATTTGGTGCCTCCGGGATCAGAACCAAATGACAAAAACCTTATTTAAATAGATTTTTTTTTTTTTTTTTTTGCTGGTAGCCTCAGTAATTTCCTCCTGCAGCGTGGGTTTATGATTTTATGGGTTGTTTCAAGCTGCTGTGCCATCAAATCCATCTCCAAAGGGCTCGGGGTTGTGTCCTCCAGCGAAGGTTTTAATGGGAATTTTAAGTGGCCTCATTTGCATTTGCTGTGGTTTCCCAGGTCAGTGTGGGAGAGAGCGGCCACACTGCAAGAAATAATTAGCCCGAGCTTTAAAATGCTCATTATCTTTAAGGTCATTATTTCAAACAGTCTTTTAGGTCTTAATGTTCTTGCCAAGGTCCTTGGCTTGCCTCAGTTCACCTCTTCTAATTAAGTATTGGAAAATAAATTATTAGGGAATCATAATAATCCCTTTGTATGGCTTCTCGGGAAAGCAGGTTAACATGGGAGTTATCCCATATTCCAGGGCTCTGATGGTTTGGAGATCTGGGATCTGCAGCAGGTCAGGTTTGGGTTTGCAGAGCTGCCTCTGAGCTGGGATAAAATCATGGAATCACAGGGCTGGAAAAGCCCTCGGAGCCCATGGAGCCCAACCATCCCCAGCACTGCCAAGGCCACCACTGACCGTGTCCCCAAGTGCCACATCCACAGGGATTTCAAACCCCTCCAGGGCTGGGCACTCCAACCCTCCCTGGGCAGCCCCTTCCAAGGCCTCACCACCCTTTCCAGGAAGGAATTGTCCCAGTATCCCACGTGCCCCTCCTGACCCCCTTTGTGCCCACAGCAGCACCCAGGGAAGGACTCCTGTGGGCCATGAATTTCTCATCCCTCATCCCATTTGAGCATGGGCTCAAAAGAGGGGGAAATCCCAAATTTTCAAAGGTGTGGGGGCAGAAACACCTTTTGACTTTGTGTCCTGGGAAGGTTTCCGAGGTCCCAGGTGGTGCTTCAGTGACCCCAATTGTACAGCCTCACGGTGCTTAGAGAACGAACAGGAGGTCCTTTGGCTTTTGCTGTAGCCTTTTTGCTGTTTCCCAAAGAAACAGGTGTTTGGGGAAAGCCTGTGCTCCCGGGTGGTGTGGGGGGAAGGAGCTGCAGGATCCCGTGGGATGGTGGCCGAGGAGCAGAGCTGGGAGTGCTGGACGTGCTGCCCTGGCCGGTGATGACTCGGCAGGTGTTTCCCATCTCCAGCTGCTGAGATCCCACATTTCTGGCTATAAAACACACCTGGCCCCTCCTTGCAAGTCCAGGCAACCTGGAAACAACCCTTTCCTTTGCTTCCTGTGGCCAGCAGAGCTGGGATGGGCTGAGGGATCTGCCCCACAGCTGGACCAGAGGGTTTCTCCCTTCCTTGCCCTTCCTTTGCTCCCACTGGGACTTCCTGCATTAGGTGTTTGTTATTGTCTTTCCTTAAGGATTTCTCCTCCCCCCTCCCACCGATTCCAGCAGTAGGGATGGCCCCACCTGCTCTTGCTGTTTGTTCCCATGGAAGTGACTCTGTCAGGGAATGCAAAGAGGGGCCATCCCTGGGAGTGTCCCAGGCCAGGCTGGACAGGGCTTGGAGCACCCTGGGCTGGTGGGAGGTGGCAGGGGTGGCACTGGATGGGCTTTAAGGTCCCTCCAACCCAACCCATTCCATGGTTCTGTGATCCAGCACTGGTGTGGCGCCTGCAGGAATCGGTGATTGGAATTTCCAACGCTCTTGGAAACCCCTTTGGCCCAGGTGGGTGTCTCCTCCTTCCTGTCCTCTTTGTCCCAAGTCCTGCAGGTGAAACCACCTTTAACCTGCACATTCCCAAGCTGCTTTTCCAGGAGGAAGATGCCAGAGGGTTCAAGGGGTGTGTTCATGCAGGAGTCAGTCCCCCTGTGACCTTTTTGGCTGCAGGACTTGGAATGTGAAACACTTTGAGCTCCGGCACAAGTTTTTGCTCAGGGAGTGGCGTTGTCAGGATGGCACGTTAATTTAGGGGTGTGAAACTGGGGAATAAAGGGCTTTGGACAGTCCCTTTCTTGAAGGGGTAAGGTCTGGGAGGTGGGTTGGGAGAGCAGAAGGTGCAGCTGGATCTGAGGGGTGCAGCTCATTCCCAGCACCTCTCCGGTGTCCCGGGGATGGGGGAGCAGGACATGAAGGATCTGCTTGCCAGGAATGCTGGAGGAAACCGCCTTTTCCTCCATGGATAGGGATGAGAGGGCAGGAAGAGGAGGAGGGCTGGGCTGGGAGCTGCAAGCCCCAGGCTCTGCTGGGACACGGGGATAGTCATGTTGGTCCCCTCAGTCCTGGTCACAGCTGCAAAATCTCTTCTCCTCCAACATTTAAACCTCTTGATTTGAAAAAATACTTTTAAAAAAGTACTTTATCGCTCGGCATCATCAATAGATGAGACGATTTTCCACTGGGAAAAGGCTTCCCAGGAAGTTTGTGACCCGGTAGTGGCAGTTCTTGGACATCACTGGCATCTTCTCCTGCTGTTTCACCCATGAGTAGATGGATTTTAACCCACTCCGTAACTTGCTCTGTGTTTCCCAAGTTTATTTCAGGTGGATCTGGAAGGTGGAGAGCTGAAAATCCCACTGAAAACTCCTGTTTTCTCTCCTTGGTTCCTTAACATGTGGCTGAGAATCAATTTAAGATGCTCCAGCTGCAAAGACAATTTCCCGGGATGGGACTTGGTGCTCCCTGGTTTTATTTGGTTGGCCCAGGCCTTGCAGGAGGTTCCTGAGCTGTGCAGTGGGGGATAAGCAAAGAACTTTAGAGAATAAAGGTTCTTAATTTTAATGTCTCACTCTTTTGAGACATTGGAAAGCCTTTTGGTTTCAGTATCTTGATGGGACAACCTGCTGGAAGAGCAGTTGGGTTTCTGTGGTGCCATCAGGGTGGGCTTCGTGCCCCCTTTAAAGGCTTTGAACTAATTCACACGGAGCTAAAGTGTTTCCCTTGGGATTTTGCAGGAAGAGGGTCATCAATAATGACCAAAGTTTGCCTTGGAAACACAGCTTTGCCCGTGGTGTCACTTGAGGCAAACGGTGCCGATCCCAGTTTCCTGTTCCCTGGCACTTCCACAAAGGAAATACTCCATATTTACATTTTTTGATTAGTCCACACCTCAGGAATTCTGGTTTTTTTTTTCCCCAGACATTGCTTACACAGAGCACAGGAATTTTCACTCTTCTAGTGGGTTCCTTGAAGTGTGCCACGGAGAGGGGAAATGCCATCGTGGCCTGTCCTTGTCTGCACCATCTCTGGGCAACACGAGGTTCTTCACGGGGACTGTCCTTGGTGCCTTGTCAGGGATAAAGTCTTTGGGTTACAACTCCAGCCTCTCAGTTGAAAGAACTGTCCTGCTTCGGGTCTGCCCCATCCACAGCCCTTTTCCTGTTGCAGGAGGAGCCTGCAGGGTGGGAAGAGACCGGATATAAGGAAGAAATAATGGGGAAAATGAAGGTGGGCAGGCCCTGGCACAGGTTGGGCAGAGAAGCTGTGGCTGCCCCGGGATCCTTGGGAGTGTCCCAGGCCAGGCTGGGGCATCCTGGGATAGGGGAAGGTGTCCCTGCCCATGGCAGGGGTGGCACTGGATGATCTTTGAGGTCCCTTCCAACCCAAGCATTCCATGATCCCATGACTGCAACAGCAAAGGTCTGATGCAGGAACAGTGGGATGGGTGTTGGAGTCTGGGCCCTTCCAAGGACAAACTGTGCACTTGCTGCCTGGGGAGGGGGACAGAGCGAGGACCACGTAATTAAATGTAACAAATGCCTTCCTTGTTTTAGTTGCTCATTAGTTAATTTTCTTCTAATGAGGCTCCATTAACGTAACCATCTGACATTGGAGGGGAGGGGGAAAAGTGTGGGGGGGGAGAACCCAAGTTAAAAGAGCTTAATTAGCAAGTTAATTATAGCGAGCAGGGGACTGTTCTGGTTACATAAATAAGCCATTGTTATGCACACACAACTCGGAATGGTCGTAATTCCACACGGAGCACAAGCAGGGCTTGTTCGCAGGGACGCCTCATTAAGTCTTGGGGTCCTTCCCTGCCAAAAAAATAAGAGGGAGTCTGAAAACGCCAGCAGTTCCCTTTCCCTCCCTCCTCCCCTCCCTCCCTCCCTGGTGAAACCAGAGCGGGCTCGGGCCGGGTATAAATGGGGCATCGCCTGCCGTGCCAGGACGCGGCGCCGGCGCCGCCGCACAGCCCACCATGCCCAACAAGAAGAAGTACAACGTCAACGGCGACTCGGGGCTCAAGGCCCAGGTGAGGGCACTCTCTGCTGCCAGGGCAGCGTCTCCCATGCCAAGGACACCCGTTTCCTCCCTTGCCTCTCTCTCCTCCCTGCTTTCCTCGCTGTTCCCACCCCGTCGCTTACCCTGGAGCCGACGCTTGGGAAAAATCCCAATCTCCAGAGAACTTCTCTTTGTTTTCTCTCGGGAGCAGGTTTGAAATGGTGGAGTGTTGAGCCCAACACGTGGCCCTGGGGTTGCTCTTTGGGGCACGGCGATGGAGGAGCCCGTGGGGTTGAGAGCAGGGGGGGCTCTCCAGGAAAACCTTGGGTGACGAGGCTGTTTGTGCTCGGTGAAGGAGCCTAAAGCGGCTCCTGGCGGCACAAAGCCCGGGTGGAAGTGAGACTTGGCTCATCTGAAATGTGAGGAGCACACACCTGCACTCAGGTGTCATTAACCCTTGTGCCTCTCAGGTGAGCCTGGCCAGCTCCAGTTGGTTTTTCATGCTGGAATTTGAAAGCAGCGGTGCCTTGGGAGCAGTCGGGCTCCTAAATCCGGGGAGCTGCAGCTCTCAGAGGCTTCCCAGCTTCTCCCTGGGGCTTCAGCCTGTGCAGAGTTGGCTGTTGCCTTCAGAGGTGTTTGGTGTGAGCTGACTGAGCCCAGACTGGGTTCACATCACTGTTCTCACGCCCATCTCGGACGGTCCCCGTTCCCAGCGGGGCCGGAGCGCGGCGCGTTGTGCCGTCTGTCTCCTCGTGGGTTTGGGTGGGATTTGAGCCACCTGGTCTCGTGGAAGGTGTCCCTGTCCATGGCAGGGGGTTGGAGCTGGGTGGTCTTTAAGATGCCTTCCAACCCAAACCATCCCATGATTCCATGAAACTCCGGCATCCCTTCTTGCCTGCTGCCTCCATTGCTCGAGGGATTAAGCCAAAGGATGTTGGTCAACACAAGCCCAAGGCAGATCCTTTCCTGGTTCTTCCTTCAGCCTCTTGGGGGGGGTCAGTGCCCTGCTCAGCTAAACCTAAACCCAACCTGTGGCTTAAAGGGTGGAGTGCAGGGTTTATTATAAAGCCTAGTTGTAGTTCTGCCCGATTTGGTTCAGGGTTTGGACATGGAAGGACTCAGAGAGCTCTGGGTTATCAGTATGGACAAGCCACTTGGATGTCCTTGAGGGGATGATGTGGGGAAGGAAGATGTTAATTCCAATGCAAATGATTCCCCCTTTGTTGGAATTCCAGCCCATCTCACTGCGCCGCCAGCGTCCTTTCACACCAATAACCTGATGCTTTGATGAAGCTGCTCAGCCGTGGAGGGATTTATTTTAAATTAAGGGAGTAAAAAGGAGAAAAAAAGGGAGTTATTTGAGGCCAGCAGCTTCTTAGAGAAGGAGCATAAAGCTGTGTGTGTGTG
>VXBX01009767.1:44399-63969 GCA_013400415.1 Scytalopus superciliaris | reverse complement strand
GAGCCTGGCCAGCTCCAGTTGGTTTTTCCTGCTGGAATTTGAAAGCAGCGGTGCCTTGGGAGCAGTCGGGCTCCTAAATCCGGGGAGCTGCAGCTCTCAGAGGCTTCCCAGCTTCTCCCTGGGGCTTCAGCCTGTGCAGAGTTGGCTGTTGCCTTCAGAGGTGTTTGGTGTGAGCTGACTGAGCCCAGACTGGGTTCACATCACTGTTCTCACGCCCATCTCGGACGGTCCCCGTTCCCAGCGGGGCCGGAGCGCGGCGCGTTGTGCCGTCTGTCTCCTCGTGGGTTTGGGTGGGATTTGAGCCACCTGGTCTCGTGGAAGGTGTCCCTGTCCATGGCAGGGGGTTGGAGCTGGGTGGTCTTTAAGATGCCTTCCAACCCAAACCATCCCATGATTCCATGAAACTCCGGCATCCCTTCTTGCCTGCTGCCTCCATTGCTCGAGGGATTAAGCCAAAGGATGTTGGTCAACACAAGCCCAAGGCAGATCCTTTCCTGGTTCTTCCTTCAGCCTCCTGGGGGGTCAGTGCCCTGCTCAGCTAAACCTAAACCCAACCTGTGGCTTAAAGGGTGGAGTGCAGGGTTTATTATAAAGCCTAGTTGTAGTTCTGCCCGATTTGGTTCAGGGTTTGGACATGGAAGGACTCAGAGAGCTCTGGGTTATCAGTATGGACAAGCCACTTGGATGTCCTTGAGGGGATGATGTGGGGAAGGAAGATGTTAATTCCAATGCAAATGATTCCCCCTTTGTTGGAATTCCAGCCCATCTCACTGCGCCGCCAGCGTCCTTTCACACCAATAACCTGATGCTTTGATGAAGCTGCTCAGCCGTGGAGGGATTTATTTTAAATTAAGGGAGTAAAAAGGAGAAAAAAAGGGAGTTATTTGAGGCCAGCAGCTTCTTAGAGAAGGAGCATAAAGCTGTGTGTGTGTGCCAAGCCCCCAGCCCGCCGGAGCAGGGTGTTAATCCTGCCCTGGCTCTGGCTCTGATGTGAGGGTGACGTGGTTTCTCCCCTCCCGTGTGTGTTTCCTGATCCAGTGTCATTCTGCTGGTTGGTTTAAGGTTAGCAGGAAGAAAACCTGCCAGGTGCAGCTGCAAATCCTCTCCCAGCTCTTTCCCTCCTCTCCCAGCTCCCTTCCCTCCTCTCCCAGCTCCTTTCCTCCTCTCCCAGCTCCTTTCCTCCTCTCCCAGCTCCCTTCCCTCCTCTCCCAGCTCTTTCCTTCCTCTCCCAGCTCCTTCCCTCCTCTCCCAGCTCCTTCCCTCCTGCCCAGCCCTATGGCCTGGCTGTCCCCAGCCCAGCACAGACTTGGGGTCTCAGTGGACTCTGAATTAGCCTTTCCCCTTCCATTGCTGGCCCCAAACCCCGGGATGCAGCTCCGTAGCATCTCCCACCCATCTCAAGTGCCAATCAAGTGCTGCCACTTAAAGCACTGAGCTCCAGTTGGAGTTCCCAGAAGAGGATCCAATTCCTTCTGCTTAAATGGGTTCTTGAAACAGCACAGACCTGCCCAGAGTGCCCCGGGAGTTCATTAACCGACCCAATTAGTGGCTGTCAGTGATCTGGAGGTGTAAATGTTTAACCCTCTTGGACCAGAATGAGCCGGTTCGTGCTCGTAGCAAAGTCCAAGTGGTTGGAAGCTGTGATTCCAATTTCCCTGAGACTGAACAGGAATCATGAACATAATGGGAACATCAAGGGTTGGCTCGTGGGGAGATGAGCACTGGGAATATTTGAAATATTTCCTGAAATACTTAAGTTTTAGGAAATGTTTAAATATGGCCCAGTAGCCACATAGAGAGAAAACTGCCAGAGGGCAGGGCTGGGTGGGATATTGGGAAGGGATTGGGGGCTGGGAGGGTGGGGAGGGGCTGGGATGGAATTCCCAGAGAAGCTGTGGCTGCCCCTGGATCCCTGGGAGTGTCCAAGGCCAGATTGGACGGGGCTTGGAGCACCCTGGGCTATGGGAGGTGTCCCTGCCCATGGCAGGGGTGGGATTGGATGGGGTTTGAGGTCCCTTCCCACCCAAACCATTCCATGAATTGAAAGGGGTGTTGAGCTCTGTGAGGTGTGTCTGATGCTCGTGGTGGTGCTGCTGTGAGCAGGGAAGTGTTGATGCAGGTCCAACCCTTGGTGCACATCAGTGGGGCCCAGCAGGGCTGAGTTCCTGCTGCAAACCCACTGAAACTGTCTGTAAATCCCAGGCATTTGGCTCCTGGGAAACCTGCACTGGAGGAAATGAAGAAATGCTGGTTTCTTGTTCCTCTTGCTGTTCTTGTCAAGCAAAGGCTGGAGGAAAGCAAAGCCTAGAGAAAAAGATTGCTCCACAAATACCATTGTTAAATGTCATTCTCCTGTTAAAAGTGGGAAAATTCCCTTATCCCTTGTGTGCTTGGAGCAGCTTTGTTGGCTTCAGTGTTTGTCTCCTGGCTTGGCTGTTCTCACAGACCCTGGTTGTGCTCAGGGTCTGGGGGGAGCCTGAAACCTTCATTGCTTGGTGCTGATTGAGATGGAGAAGGGTTTGGATCCTTCACTGAGCAAAATGCCCCAAGCTTTGGTGTCCCACCCATTGCCATGGGGTGGGTGTTGCTGGGACATCCAGCTCTCCAGCCCCTGCTCAGTGCTGTGGTTTGCACGGCTCATCCTTAATTTTTTGAGTTGTTGGAGAAGGCTGTGTAACTCTTAAATACAGTATTCCTAAATGCCTGTGTTCTCCCCCAGCTGCAACAGCCTGGAGTGGCATCTCTGATCTCTGCTGGGCCTGGAGTTACACCAGATAGGGAATTCAGTGTATAATGTCCCCAGTAAATAACAGGAACTGGTGCCGCTGTCTGCTCAAGGCTTTGGGTTCTTGTGGTTAATCTCCTGCTGAGTGTCTTAGGCCTGACCTAACCCCTGGTTGCTCCCCACAGATCCAGTTTGCTGACCAGAAGCAGGAGTTCAACAAGCGCCCGTCCAAGATCGGCCGCCGCTCCCTGTCGCGCTCCATCTCGCAGTCATCCACGGACAGCTACAGCTCTGGTGAGGGGCCAGCCCTCCCTGCACCCCCACGCTCTGCCCTCTGCCCCTCAGGGGTCTCCCACACCCACTGGGGGGTCAGCCCTGCCCCGGGGAGGCCGTGGGAGGAGGGTTGTTGCTAGTTTATAGTTGGGTGGAAAATGGAGTTATTCTGGTGCTCTTAACGTTTCTCATCTCTCCTTACAACCCTCCTGCCCAGCTCCTGCTGCCTTCCCTTTCCTTCCCTCCCCTCTTCCCCTTCCTCCTCCTTACAACCCTCCTGCCCAGCTCCTTCTCCCTTCCCTTCCCTCCCCTCCCCCCTTCCCCTTCCTCNGTTTAAAGTCAGCCCTGAGCGCTCTGAAAACCAAAGGGCAAACTCATCTGTCACTGGGACTTCATGGCAGTACCCAGACAAGCTGCTCAATCCACAAATTCCTGAGGCAGCACACAGGAGTTCCTGCTGCCTTCCCTTCCCTTCCCTCCTCTCTTCCCCTTCCTCCTCTTTCCAGCCTCAGCAACACAATGTCTCTCCATTCTATTCATGCTTCCCTTCCTATCATCTTCCTGTTCTGGATCAAATCCACGTGGATCCCACTCTAGGTTTGGACTCACCCATGGCAGATGAGGTTGGAGTCCTTGGAGGAGCAGAGGGGACTTTTGTGGCCTTTTGGAAAGGGTTTTTCCCGCTGGAATCTGAGAAAGGAAACCCACTGGATGTAGTTTTTGGATACTTGGCAGGTCACAGCGAGTTTGAGGAGATTCTTGATAGAAACCCAGTAGTTTCATAGAACCGTGGAATGGTTTGGGTTGGAAGGGGCCTTAAAGACCATCCAGTTCCAACCCCCCGCCACAGACCACGTTGCTCCAAACCTCATCCAGCCCAGTGAGAGGATTAAAGCTCTGGTTTAGCTCCATTTAGTGTAAAATCCTCAGGAAACTCAGCATCCAGCTCCTGAGTGATGGCTCAGAGACACTGCCCACAGACCTGGGGGGTGGCCAGGGGTCTGCCTGAACTCCTGGATGGAAACCCTCCTTAGAGCTTCTCCACTCATTCCCTGACTCCAAGGATACTGGAGATGAGCTGGGACAGGACCACGCTGTGACAAGGATTTTGGCAGCCCAGGCTGAGGAGGGCAGAGCTGGAAGAGCCGTGGTTGTCCAGCCCTGGCAGCCCCTGGCAGAGGCAGGTGCTCATCCCCAGGAGAGGCTGTGATCCCATGGAGCACACAATCCCACGGCTTCACCTGCTTCCCGAGGAACAGCCCACTGTTCTTGGTGTCCTTTCCCAGCTCTTTGTTGCTGTGTCTTTCATACTGCCTGGAATGCCTGGAGGAACCTCCAAAGGCTCTTCCAGAGGATGGGAGGAGCATCCTGAGGTTGGGGACACCCTGGATGGCCCATCCTGCTTGCACTGACTGCGTTCCCATGGAAAGGGATTTTAGGAGAAATCAAGGAGTACACATTCCATGTCTTCTCCAGAGGGAAACATCAGCCCAGGCCCCATTCCCGCTTTGGAATCCACAGCTCCATCCAATCCCCGAGCACCAGGGTGTATTTTGGGACTGTCACTTCTGTTCTGCTGCTTGGCCTGGCCAGTGTCATCACGTGTCTCCTGATTCACAGCTGGAAGAACTTGGAATATCTTTGGGGGGATCTCCAGGGCTCCTTGCCCTCACCATCTCCTGCCGAAGCATCAGCCACTGCAGTTAACAAGTCTGTGGGAATATTGCCTTTCCCTCCTCAAGAAAGCTGGGAGGTTGGCACTCAGGATGGAGGACTTCAGTTCCCATGGCAGCTGCAGGAGGGATGGATAAATCCCAATTGGAATCCCATGAATCCCATCTTGGCATGGATCTTTGTTGTTCTCCTTTTCAGGCTGAGCAGTAGCACAGTCTGAACAACCCATTAAGTCCTCCTGGAAGGGGAAAAGGCTGGAAAAGAAGCTTCAGGAGCAGAGAGATGATAATGGAGGGGANGGCAGGGCCTTGCAGAGCCACAAGGTCCCCCCTGAGCCTCCTTTTCTCCAGGCTCAGCCCCCCCAGCTCCCTCAGCCCCTCCTGCTGCTCCAGCCCCTTCCCCAGCTCCCTTCCCTGCCCTGCACACGCAGGAGGTGCAGGGAGGTCCCAAGGTTTGGAGGTGATGGTCATGAGTGCAGAAGTGACCCTAAACCAAGCAACTCTTCCCTAAGATGTTCTGGGAAGGCAGTGTCCATCACCCTGGTCCAAAATTAGAGGGAGGTGCCAGTGCTGTTGCAGTGATGCAGGGAAGGCCTCAGGGGTGCAAGAACAGCCTGGGATCAAAAGTTGAACAAAATCATCAGCTGCTCTCCCAATTATGTACAATCCATGAGGCTGCAACGTGGAGCAGCATCTTCCAACACATGAGAAGGAAAATAGGAAAACTGAGGGTGGGCAGGCCCTGGCACAGGTTGGGCAGAGAAGGATCCCTGGGAGTGTCCCAGGCCGGGCTGGACGGGGCTTGGAGCACCCTGGGCTATGGGAGGTGTCCCTGCCCATGGCACTGGGTGGGAATGGATGGGCTTTGAGGTCCCTTCCCACCCAAACCATTCCATGACTCTGTGACAAAGCAGCAGACACTGTGGACTGTGAAAACTTCCCTCAGTTGCTGGAAGTTCCAAGGAATGACAAACCAACGGTGCTGATCCCCCTCTTCAATTACAATTCCAAGTCTCTCCCCTGGATTTGCCACGAGCTGACAGTTTTCTGTGGATGTTCCACTTCATTTGAAGTGACTGATTCTTCTCACTGGGGAAACTAATTGTCTTCTGCCCCGTTTGGGAGTGATTTATCCAGCCCAGGCCCTGCTGGGGGGTGTTCTCAGCACCTGCTGCTGCAGCCCAGGCAGAGGCACCCCCTGGGAGCTCTGCCATGGAGGGGTCAGGGGGAATTGTCCTTAAACAGCACTGAAATGTCACCAACTGTCCTTCCCCCTCCTGCAAAACCCGGACAATTATCTGCCCCAGCGAAGATTTTTGGGGATCAGCTGGTTTGTGTGAGCCCAGCTTTGAGTGCTCAGACACTCAGTGCTGTGTGTTGTGCATCGTGGGTGGGATTGGAACGGGAATATCTGGAATTCAGGGCCCCGCCTAAGACTCCATCCTTGTGCTGTGTCCTAACCTTGGGAGAGCTGCACAGGGAAGGAGCCAGGTTTGTCTGTATTTGGGCTGTATCAGGGCCAGGCTGCCCCTTCTTTGCCCTTATTTAATCAGCTCTGAGTGGACCCTCACCTGATCCTCGCCTAACAAAGCTAAACTTGGCTGAGTTTAGGCCCCGGGCTGGGCTTTGCTGGGCTAGGACGTGGGTGCAGCTCACTCCTTTTCTCCCAGACAATTTTCCATGGGATAAGAGTGCCTGAGACCTGCTGCTGCTTTCATGTGCTCTTTGGAATCATGGATTGGACTGTCCTAAGCTGGAAAGGACCCCTGTGGATTGAGTCCAATACATCTACAAATACACAAACCACGGTGCTGGGAATCCTTTCCTCTCTGTGCTTGTTTTTCGTTTTACCAATAAGCAAAGGCAGAATTGACTGCTATAAATTATAATGCTGTTACATTACACTGATAATGCTCATTTAGTTACCACAGCTGTGTATGCACTGCTGTATATTATATGTGTTTAACAGCAAAGAACCTTCAGGAAAATCTGACTATTCTAGGCAGGGGTTTTTTTGTCTGAAAAATCACTCTCAGCCCCCAGAACCAAAACTGGCTGTTTTTAAAGAAACCTCTGCACAGCTTAACTGTCTTCAAGGAAATAATCCTCCTGTAACTAATTAATCCTTCCTTCTGGAGCCCTTGATATGCAGGAGGTTGGGTTTATGTAAGGCGCTCTTTTGTTCCCAGCCCGGGCTCCTGGTCCTTCGGGATTGTGCACACAAATTCGGGGCTCCAGCGGGTGCTTTGCAGGGCTGGACTTGCCTTTCACACCCTCAGCCAGGAATTCCAGCAATGCCTAATTCCCGGTGTAAGCAGCTCAGGGTCCCCGTGGCTCTGGGGCAGCCTGGCACTCCCACAGCACCTGCACTGAGCCTTTTTCCTTGGCATCATCCAAGTGCTCCACGGGAGCCTGAAGGGAAAGGAATCACCTTGTTGGTCCTGCAGGAAAGACAAAGCCAGGCCGGGCTGGGGGGGAGGGTTTGACTCCTTGTCTGGGGGTTTGGTGTGGGGTCGAGGGAGGTTTCCTTTACTCCAAGTTCCCTGAAGGAGCTGTTGGAATCAGTTGCCTCTTGAGGTCTGGATGCCCCTGGAGAGCTGTCTGGGAGCACTGGTGGGTGGTGGAGACCAGGGGGTTCAACCATCTTCCCAGGACACTGTGTAAGAGCCCCTCACCTTCCTGCTGCCTAATTCCTAACTGGGGTAGAAATTTGGGATCTCCCTTGGGCTGGAGAGCATTCCCTCCTGGAGACAGTGCCTGTGGTGCTGGGGAGGAAAGAGAGCTCATTGTGGTGTGGGCTGTCCATCATTCAGAGCGATCCATAACACTGGGCAGCTCCACCAGGGCTGTCACGGGTAGGGAGATTCTCTTCTGGAACAGATAATATGATGTCATGGATAGGGCTGGCCCGCTGTGGAGATTCTCTTTGGAGCTGGTCATTTGATGCCATGGATAAGGCTGTTCCATCAAGGAGATGCTCTTCTGGGACAGGTAGCTCGACACCAGGTCTCGGGTTCATTTTGCGTGGTCTGAGGATGAAGAACCTGGAGCAGAAACTCGCAGGCAATTTAATGGGGAGTGAGGGAACGAGCCATGAGGGCTCTGACTGAGCTGGGTGCTGGGAAGGTCCTCTGGAAAGGGAAGAGGAGCGAGGGTTTCCAGTCCATCATGTTGCTTTGGCTGCTGGTGCCAGTCCTAGAGATGAAAGAGGTTTGGTTTCCAGAGGAAAACATGGCACAGATGACCCCAGCTGGTCCAGAGGGGAAGCAGAAGTGGTGGTTGATTGATCATGATTCAAAGTGGAAAGGGATGTGATTTTATATAAGTACATGTGATTTTGGTAATCCAAATAAACGGAAAAGGGGATTTCTAACTCCATGAGGGGCTTTTGCAGGTGTGTCCGTGGGTCTGCCATGGTCCAGTTCCATCACCAAAGTTTGGAGGGCACTGATAGGAAAGAAAGACAGTTAATTGACAACGACTGTAATTAATTCAGTCTCAAAGCAGAAGCATCACCTGATCCCATGGGACAGTGTGTTTGCCATCCCTCCATGCAGGATCAGGATCCAGGATCAGGGTCCAGGATCAGGGTACAGGATCCATGGATCTCTGACCAACTCCTAAAGTCCCCCCGGGATGGAGAGCCACCACCTCTCTGGACAATCCATGCCAGTGTTGCTTTATCCTCCCAATGAAGGAGTTTACTCCTCACAGGTTTCCTTGTGAGCCTCCCAGGCAGCAGCTCATGTTTTTTATTGAGGAGCATCAAAACTGAGCAAATCCAAGGACTGGGAATGCCCCCAGGACTGGATAATTCCCACTCACAGCCCTCCCCGTGACACTCTTTGGAATGAAGTCGGATCTGTTGTCTGCTCTGCCTTGGATTACAACTCAGTGTTTGGGGAGTACTGGAAACAGTAAGAGGTGGTTTTGGTGGCTCTCTTAGAGCTGGAAAGGCTTAAATTTTGGGAAGAGACCTGGGAGAAGCTGACTGGGGAGATGGTTGTTGTAGGAGAAGGGGAGGTCCCAGCTGAGGACTGAGGGAGTTGGCACACGGAGAGACATCCATGGCCATGTCCAGCGGGTCATCTGCGGGTGCTTTGGCTTTAGAGGGTGTTTTGCTGTGTGTCTGAGCTCCTTTCCCCCCTCCAGCTGCGTCCTACACGGACAGCTCTGATGATGAGACCTCCCCCCGGGACAAACAGCAGAAGAATTCCAAAGGCAGCAGCGATTTCTGCGTGAAAAACATCAAACAGGCGGAGTTCGGGCGCCGGGAGATCGAGATCGCTGAACAAGGTGAGGGGGGCACCTTCCTCAAGCTCCACCCTGGCCTGGGCTGTCCCCTGGGCTCCCTCCTGCTCCCAGATCCTCTGCTGAGGTTCACATACCTGTCAGGAATGGGAAAGCTTCTATGGGATCCCGTGGGATGGGAAAGGAGTAACGGGGCTGTGCCGTGGGGCTCCACCCAAGCAGCTGCTGCAGGGCTGGGCTGGACCAAAAGCACTTCGTTCAATCAGGAGAGGGGATGAAATCCATCAAATAAATGGGACAGCTTTGCCTGAGCTTTGTCTCCAAAGATCCATGGCAAAGGCCAGGCAGTGTTTAGGAAGCTGGAGGGACATTGGAGAGCTGGGGCAGAGCAGCAGGTCCCGAGTTCTCCTCCAGCCTCCCCTGGGAACTTGCAGGTAGAAGTTTGGACGTGTGATAATCCAGAGGGATTTGGGGTCCTTTTGACTTACCTGGGCCTTGCTCCCAAGGCCTTGGCTCCTTTGGAAGCTGCCACAGCTGTTCAAATTCATGGGAACACCAGGCAAGAAGTGGTGCTGGCTGTTTGTCCTTGTCCTCATCCCCCTTCCCAGCACATTCATGGATGTTTATTCCCTTCTCCCTGCAGAAATGCCTGCGCTGATGGCTCTGAGGAAGAGAGCTCAGGGGGAGAAGCCGCTGGCCGGGGCCAAGATCGTGGGCTGCACACACATCACAGCCCAGACAGCTGTAAGGCCCAAACCCCCCGGCCTGGCCACTGCCTGCTCCCTGAAACACCCCCGGGGGGCTCGTGCAGGGAGGGGGGGCTGAGGAGTGCCCTCCAAACCCCGGGAGGGAGGGGTTTCTCCAGGCTGGATCTGGGACCTTGCTGAGTGAAATCTGTGTATTTATGTAAAAAAATAAGCTCCAAAGTTCTTAGTTATGTCAGCCCTTTAAAATGTTCTAAAAAGTGGTTTAATTGCAAACCCCTTTCCTGTGCAGCTTTCTAATGACCCTGATGCTGCTTAAAACCAACTTCAGAGGTCCTGGAGGATAACTGAGTCCTGCAATGACTGGGGTTGGAAGGGCCTTAAAGAGTTCCAACCTGCCTGCCATGGGCAGGGACACCTTCCAAGTTACTCAGAGCCTTGTCCAACCTGGCCTTGAACCTTAAAACCACCTTCAGAGGCCCCCAAAAACTGTAAAATCATGGAGTGGTTTGGGTGGGAAGGGACCTTAAAGCCCATCCAGTCCCACCCCTTGCTGTGGGCAGGAACACCTCCCACCAGACCAAGTGGCTCTAAGCCCCATCCAACCTGGTCTTGAGGCTTAAAACCAACTTCAGAGACCTCCTAGAAGCTTAAGATCAATTTCAGAGGCCCCCAAAAATCATGAAATCTTGGAATGGTTTGGGTTGGAAGGGACCTTAAAGACCATCCATTTCCAACCCCCCACCATGGGCAGGGACACCCCCCAAACCTGGTCTTGAAGCTGAAAACCAAGTTCAGCTGCCCCCAGAGGCTTCCCCGTGGAGAGCAGAGGGAAAGGCCAGTTGTGTGTTGCTCCTGGTGCTGACCCTGCCCTGTGTTCCAGGTGCTGATGGAGACTCTGGGAGCGCTGGGTGCCCAGTGCCGATGGGCCGCCTGCAACATCTACTCCACCCTCAACGAAGTGGCTGCTGCCCTGGCCGAGAGCGGTAGGAAACCTCTGCCCCCGTGTTCCCCCTGGCCTTTGGGAAGGGTTCCTCCCCTTTGTCTCAGTTTTCACCCCCCGGAGTTCAATTTTGGTTTGGAATAAACCCATCCGAGGTGACAGCGCGAGGCCAATCCCTTCCAGTGCTCCAAAAAACCTTGGGATGGTTTTAATGTGGAGTATAATCTCTTTATCTATGGAGTATATCTCTTTATCTATGGAGTATGTCTCTTTATCTATGGAGTATGTCTCTTTATCTATTAGCTCTTTAATCTGGAGTGTAAAAGGTCATGGGCTGGATGGGTGATGTGGAGCTGGAAGTTGTTTTGCTCAGAGGCACAAAACTGAATATGATTTAAATGCTATAAATTTGAGTCAGAATTTTGGCTAAACAGGGCAGAAGAGAATTTGGGGAGGAATAATTTGTAAAACAGAAGCTGAGCGTGTTGGTGCTCACCTGGGAGGTTGGAATCAAGTTTTACCTGGGTAAGGCCAGGGTTTTACCTGAGTAAGGCCAAGGTTTTACCTGGGCAAGGCCAAGGTTTTACCTGGGAAAGGCCAGGGTTTTACCTGGGCAAGGCCAAGGTTTTACCTGGGAAAGGCCAAGGGTTTTACCTGGGAAAGGCCAGGGGTTTTATCTGGATAAGGTCAAAGGTTTTACCTGGATAAGATCAAGGGTTTTACTTGGGTAAGGCCTGGAATTTTACCTGGATAAATCCAGAGATTTTACCTGGGTGGGGCCAAGAGTTTGACCGTGAGACCTGGAAGACCCAGAAGAAGCCAAACCCACCATCTTGCCCATTAATGGGTCTCACTCCCCAAAGCTCAACAATAATTGCTCATGAGTCAAGATATATTCAAATAAATAAATCAGTTAATAGATTAGTGACTAACATGCCTAACAAGCAGGTAGGATGCCTAATTTTCAGGGAAATCTTGATTTTGGAAGTAAATACCATCACTGAGAGCGTGTTGGCCTCTGCTCTGGTGGGTCCCTCCCTTTCCTGAGGGAGAGGAAGAGGTGAGGAAGGCTAAAGCCAACTGCCAGTGCTGCCTCCAGGCTGTGAGTGCAGTGTGTGAGTCCCAGGCTGCTCCCAGCAGGGAGCTGCTGGTGCCAGGGCTGTGCCAGGCTGTGCTAGCAGCTCTCCCTCCCCGTGCCAGGGTTCCCTGTCTTCGCCTGGAAGGGAGAATCCGAGGATGATTTCTGGTGGTGCATCGACCGCTGCGTCAACGTGGAGGGCTGGCAGCCCAACATGGTGAGTGGGGCCCTGGGGGGCTGCCAGGGCAGCCCTGGCCTGGGTGGAAGGGCACTGGGTGGCCCCTCTTTATAAATAGATATCTGTAGGGTTAATTTTGGGGCAGTTTGGTGGCCGTGGAAAGCAGGTTTGGAGCTGTTCTGGTTATTGTCTACAGGAAGAGGAGGGGCAGGCACTGGGGATCGGTGACAGGACCAGGGAATGGCTGGAGCTGTGCCAGGGCAGGGTTAGGTTGGATATTATAAAAGGCTCTTCCCCCAGAGGGTGGTGGGCACTGCCCAGGCTCCCCAGGGCAGTGGGCACAGCCCCAAGGCTGCCAGAGCTCCAGGAGGGTTTGGATGATGCTCTGGGGCACAGGGGGTGACTCCTGGGGCTGGGCCTGTGCAGGGCTGAGGGTTGGACTGGGTGACCCTTGTGGGTCCTTCAAACTCAGCCTATCCTGTAATTCTGTGATGTAAAAGCATAAAAATAACACTTTGGAAAAATTATAAGGGAAAAGAAAGAAAGGGCCAGAGTAGAAAGGTGTGTGGTCACCCCCTGGCTCCAGCAACAAGACTTGATTGCTGCAGTTTTGGTGCCCCTTGGTCCAAGTGGTGGTCGTGGTCTTGATCTGTCAGGGGTGGGGGAAGCCCCCCAAACCCAGAGCTCGGGGAGTTTTACCCTGCCTGCTGTAACCCTGGGGTCGTGGGGCCCTGTGGGGGCTCTGCTGGGTTATGGCCCCTCTGAGACATGGCCCTGCCTCTCGTGGCAGGGGAGTGACCAATGACTGCCCATCAGAAGGGATGGAAACCCTCAGGCCACATGGGAACATTCTGGGACCTCCCCAGCGGGGTGTTTTCACTCCTGCAGAAGAGGAGGTGGCAGGTTTAGTGCCACTCAGTGCTATGTCATTAGTTTAGACCTGACTTAGCACTTTAGGCTCGGTGCCGGCACACCCTCCCCTTCCAGCTGCTTCACAGTGACCTGTGTCCTGTGGGGAATGAACCTTTCCCGCTCCCTCTGCTGTGGGATCAGGCAGGAGGGGCTCAAAGGCCTTCTGGGTCTCACCCCCAGGCAGGGTTTGTTGAACAGCTTTCTAGATAAGCACAGCTGCCTCAGGGCAAAGTTTTCTGGGTGCTTAGTTTGGTTCCAGAGTGTCTTGCTCTGGTTTAAACCCAACTCGTTTAACTACCCACTGAAAATGCCTCAGAGCCAGTATTTTTTGGGAGGAGGTTTCACTCATTTCACCGTGTCCCATTAACCTTGGGCTGGTGGGATTTTCCTTACTGAAGCAAAGCCTCTGTCCCAGAGTTTTAGGTGATCTCCACCCTTCCAACCTGCTCTTACTGTACGAGCACAGCCCCTCTGCTTTCTCCTGCCCTCGTTTCCAGGGAAAGCAGAGAACCTGCAGATTTCCAGCTGTCAAATGTGCTGTTTTCATCGTGTTTCCCCAAAGCTTTTGAGCCCTGGGGCTTGTGATCTAAATTAGATGGGAAGCAGTTAAAGGTGCAAGATGAATGTGCACCAGGGTTGGTTTTTTGCAGATACCTGCTGGTTTGAGGTGGGATTTTTGTCCCTTCCAGTCAAACCTGTTCATGTCCCCGCTGTCACCTTTGAAAAGAATTGGGAATGTCAGAAAAATCCACCCCCAAGCTCCGAGTCGGAGTCTAGACAGCCTTTGAGGAGTAATTTGCCCTCCAAAACGTCACTATTTGAACAAGTCAGTGTTCCAGGAAGGACAGACTTTGCTTTCCCAGGGTCTCTGCAGCCCCTTCACTCCCCAGCCATCAGAGTTACTGTCAGAGCTGCTTCTGGAGCACGGCAACAGCTCAGGGGAGCACCAAGTGCCTCAGATCCATTCCCAGGGATTTGTGTGCTGGGCTTTGGAGATCTGTGGGTTTAGAGATAAGGAACAGGGTGCTGGAGAGAGGGTGAAGAGCAGGTGTGAGAAGGAACTTGGGATTGTGGAATGGTTTGGGTGGGAAGGGACCTTAAAGCCCATCCAGTCCCATGTTTGGGGCTGCCACACAAAGGGGACCCTCCATCCAAAACCAGTTCCCCTGTGGATCCAGTCTGTGGTTTTCCAGCCCAGGCTCTCCCAGGAGACTTCCAAGCCCCAGAATTCTCTCCTAGAAGGGGATTATTTGCCTATTAAATGGGGATTAATGAAATGGAGATACCCCAGGGGAAGCTCAGGAGGGCTCCCTCCCACTTAACCCTTACCTGCCTCTGCTTCCCTGTGGATGGAACACGGAGCTGGGAATTCCTCAAGGCTCAGGTCTGTGTGGATTCCCTGCTCTGGCTTTCTCCAGCACCCCAAGATGTGTCCTGAGGAGGGAATGGGTGGCTTGGGAGACTCAGGATCTGATGGAGAAGAGTTTTGTACTGCTGAGTCTGAGGTTCAAAGCCAGATGGAAAGGGCAGGGACTCAAAAGTCCTGGTAAAAGGGGTTCTGTGTGTTTAATGTGTGGTGGTTTGTGGTGCAGGTACAGGAGAGTTGGCATTAGTGGCTCTGCCATCCTCCCCTTTCTCTGTCCTCCTTCTCCTTCCTCCTCCTCCTTCATCTTCCTCCATCCTCCTCCTCTCTGACCCTCATCTTCCTACCCCCTCGGCCTCTTCCACTCTTATTCTCCTCCACCCTCCTCCTCCACCCTTCTCCTTCCTCCTCCTTTTACATCCTCCTCTTCCTCTGAAGAGCTGACCACTCTGTACATTTGATGATTTTTCCAGCTTTGCTCCTGGGGGATGGGAGAGAGGAGCCCTTTTCCATATTTCCCAGCTCTCAGTAGCAACACCAGAGTTTGCCATGTTTGTCTGACCCGTTGCCTTTCCAGGATGTTG
The DNA here is from genome assembly GCA_013400415.1 of Scytalopus superciliaris. NCBI lineage: Eukaryota > Metazoa > Chordata > Aves > Passeriformes > Rhinocryptidae > Scytalopus > Scytalopus superciliaris. Next base: position 49,285 of record VXBX01009767.1, on the reverse strand, counting down.
CTGGTGAAGCATCAATCCTGCTCGGAATGCTCAGCCAGGGTGTTCCCACTGAACTCACAGTGTGGTGTTTGAGGTGCCAGGACACGGAATGCCTTGAGCCTGTGATTTATCCCCCGTGCCCCTCTGGGCTCTGGAGGCCTCAGTGGGCTCCCCAAGCACTGACTGTGGCTGTCTCCATCCCCAGATCCTGGATGATGGGGGAGATCTCACCCACTGGATCTACAAGAAATATCCCAACATGTTTAAGAAGATCAAGGGGATTGTGGAGGAGAGTGTGACTGGGGTGCACAGGTAAGGCAGGGGCTGGGCTGGCAGCACAGAGAGGGGGGACAGGAACACCTGAGGGCACAGGGACAGCTCCCCTGGACAGGGAACCTCCAGCCTGGCCTTGGCTTTCCGTAAGAGCTGGCTTAAATCCCAGATCATTCCCACATGGAACTCCTGCTCTGAATCCCAGGCGAGGAGGAGAAGCACCTCCTGGCCAGTGGGTGGGTGGGAAGGTGCACAAGGTCCTGTTTTCCACGTGGGAAGCAGGAGGGAATGGCTCTCAGCTCATCCTGGAGGTGGAAGAGGAAGGGCTGAGGGTGCTGGACAAGAAGGGGTGGGCTGAGGGGAAAGCCAAAAGCTGGTCCTGAAGTGAATCTATGGGAAGAAGTGAGATTTGGGAAGAGGAACCAGGTCTCCAGTTGGGGTGGGATTCCAGGAACCTCCAGAACCTCCAAGATGACTCAGTGAAATCCATGGCAGGAACAGGGGTGTGTGATGGGACAAGTGGCTCCAGAAGGGTCAGAGGTGCTTTTCCAGGGAAGCCAATCCCATCACAGGGACCAGAAAACAGGGAAGTGGGGACAAAAGCAGCAGACTGTGCTTTCTGCCCTGCTTTTTGCAGGGAGAAAGGTTTGGCTGAAGCTCTTGGAGCTGCCTGAGGGCTTGGCCAGAGGTTCAGGCAGCCCTTGAAACAGGGAAATGAAATATTGAAACAGGGAAGCAGATCCAGGTCGGCAGCCAGTGGGGTCAGGAAAAGGACTGATGGTATTTTTAGCATCTGGAATCATTCCCAATATGGGCAAAAGAGATTTCCAGGCATGTTCTTCTTCCCAAGGACTGGAGCAGGGAGATTTTCAGACTGTAGCCCCAGTGAAGTGTTTGGATTCATTTTTAGTGGTTTTGCTGCTGCTGGGAATCAAGTCTGTGCTTGGAATTAGGGGTTAATGTTAGAGAGCTGGGGGTGTCTGGCCTGGAGAAGGGAAGGCTCCAGGGAGACCTTTGAGCTCTTTCCAGTGCCTAAAGAGGCTCCANGGTGGAATGAGATGACCTTTAAGGTCCCTTCCCACCCCAACCCAGAGCGGAGCGGATGGAAACCTCCCCCATGGATAACCTTCTTCTCCCACATCCCCACCAGGCTGTACCAGCTGTCCAAGGCGGGCAAGCTCTGCGTGCCAGCCATGAATGTCAACGACTCTGTCACGAAGCAGAAGTTTGACAACCTGTACTGCTGCCGGGAGTCCATCCTGGACGGGTATGTTCCCAGGCTGTGCCCGGCTGTGCCCGGCTGTGCCCGGCTCCCTGCGGCTCAGCTGGAGTGTCAGAGGGAAAACAGACCCCCTTTCTTACCTGTGCCCCACTCCCCAGTCCCGAATTCCTCACACACGGCTCCTTCCCGTCCCTGGTGCCTTTGTGGCTGGGGATAAAAGCCGTCTGTGCCCATTGTGTGAGCCGAGCCGCGGCTGCGGCACAGCCTGCTTTGATCTCCTGTTTCCCTTTTCTTTTGCTCTCTCCACCTCTTTATTTCCTTTCTTTTGGGAGAATTGGGTGTCTGTGTCCTCACCTCTTCCACCACCACATCTTGTCGGGGCCGGGTGAGGTCAGGACAAGTTTTGTTCCTGCAGCTCAGCTGTGACATATTCCGTTAACAACCCGTGAAGTTCCAACATCCAGCAGTGTTTTCCAAGGCACTGGAAGCAATAAGGGGAAAAATGAGGGTGGTAAAACACGGGAACAGGTTGGGCAGAGAAGCTGTGGCTGCCCCTGGATCCCTGGGAGTGTCCAAGGGCGGGTTGGACAGGGCTTGGAGCAGCCTGGGCTATGGAAGGTGTCCCTGCCCACGGCAGGGGGGGCCACTGGGTGGGCTTTAAGGTCCCTCCCAACCCAAACCATCCTGGGATTCCATGGATGCACCTCGAGGGGTAAGTTGGGATTCAGGTTAAGTCTGGCCCAGGCATCTGAAACTGGGTCAAGTGACATGTGAGCAGAGGTGCAGTTCAATCTGCTGTGGGTTTTATCCAAATTCTCTCGGAAAAGTAAGGGAATTTCACCTTCCCTGCACTGCTAACCTATTTACTCCTGTGCTAAAAATAGCCTGGAATGTAGGACACTCTTAGGGAGAAATCAGAAGGAAAGGGAGTGGAAGGGGGGGCTTTATTTGTGGGAAGCACTGGGATTCTGGCAAGGAGTTACCCCTTCCCTGCTGCTTCTGTGGTTCTCTGTGTGTGGGGGGGAGCGTTTTGAGTTAAAAAAAGGAAGGGAAAAATATTTTCAGTGAAGATTTTGAATATTTCTGGAGTAGCAAAACAAAGAATCAACAAATAACAAGCAGCACAAAAGGGCCCCAGCTGTGTCCTGTGTGTTTGTGTCTCACTGTGCCCCCCTTGGGGTGGGTGGGGTTGGCTCCTCTCTGCCCCCTGAGCCCCCGGGGGGTGTGGGGGCAGCTCCTGGGACTGGTTTAACTGGGCTTTGCTTCCCGCCCAGGCTCAAGAGGACCACGGACATGATGTTTGGGGGGAAGCAGGTGGTGGTCTGTGGCTACGGCGAGGTAAGGCCCGGCCCTTCCCGGGGGGAATAACCTTCCCCTCCATGGATTTCCCATCCCCAGGGCTGGGCCAGGAACAGGGACTGGGGGTGTCTGTCACTTTGTGAGTGAACAGGTCCCAAGGCTTGTTTAAATGTATATATAAAACTTGTATATATTCCTATAGATATGTGTATGTACCATTTAGATAAATGTATATGTATAGAAAATATATATACATTTANATGATAAATTCTTAAAATATAGATATATTTTTATATCGATATATGAATTTATATATACATTTTGTATGACGGTGGCTCTTCTGTGAGTTGCTCCCCAGGCTGCCCCTTCCCTCCCCACGAGGGGCTGATCCCTGTCCTGCCCAGCCCAGCTTTGGGGCCCTTTGCCCTCCCGGCCCGGAGTGCCCCGCTCTGTGTGTGGGGAGTGAAGGTCAAAGCTCGTTAGTGCTCCGAGGTTAATGACCATCATCTCCTGAGGGGGCAAAGGTCGCAGGGACTCTCCGGCTCCCCCAGGCCGTGGACTCTCCGGTGCTCCTGGAATATTCTGGATCCCGGGATGTCCCGGGGGAAATGAACTCCCAACGGCCCTGTCTGAGCTGGGCCTGAGCCGGGTCTGGGGAGACCCCAAACCCGGGAATTTCACCCTCCCAAACACTGAGTGTTCCAAAGGGCACAGGACTCACCGGAGCTGTCCATCCCTTGGAACATTCCCAGGGCCCTGCTGGTGCTCCGAGTGTCCCGAGCTGTCGGGATGTCACTCCTGCCCCCTCTGCCCTCTTTTCCAGGTGGGAAAGGGCTGCTGTGCTGCTCTCAAGGCCATGGGCTCCATAGTGTATGTGACGGAGATCGACCCCATCTGTGCCCTCCAGGCCTGGTAAGGGCTCACACCCAGCCCCCATTTGGGTTTTTTCCTGGGAAAACCATGGCCAGAAACCACCTGGCAGAGATCCCTTCCCAGAGGGAAGCTGGAGGGGTGTCCGGGGCTGCTCTGCGCCCTGCAGGGACCCACAGCCCTGCCCTAGGGCTGGAAAGGGTCCCTGTGCTGAAGCCTCAGCCAGGGGGTGTGACCACAGCCACAGGAGTTCAGTGACAGGGATGGCAGGGATGTTGGGAATGAGCTGTGCCCTTTGGAGTGCCCCACGGCATTCCCAGTGCTGTGCCCTCAGCTCCCCGAGGGGTGTCCTGCTCTGGGGCCCCCCAGGAGCCCTCCCTGAGAGCGGGACCCCCATTCAGGGCTCGGCTCCCCCTGTGCCCTCACCCCCTCCCTGCTCCAGGAACAGCTCCTGCATCCCAGGGGATGGGATGGGACATCACTGGGAAAGCAGAGCCTCCTTAAACCCTCAGCCTTTTCCTAGCCAAGGGGTTATTGTGGTGGGAGAACTAACGAGCTCTGCCTAATTAGCAGAGCTGATGAGCTTTTGGGCTGCCCTGTGTCCCTCAGGGGTGGCACATCCAGCACCCCCAGCCTCAGCTGGGAATTTGGTCCTTTGAGCAGCCCTGGCCCTGCACGAGGCCCCTCTCAGAGGGAGTCTGCATTGGGGAAAAAACCTCAGTAAATGGGACATACAGCAGGAAAAGTGACTCTTTTTTATAGTAACTCCGACTTTGCAGCCTGTGAGAGTCACAGCAACGAGCTCAGGAGGACTGTCAACAGATCCCAAAAAAACACCCTGCCCCTGTTAGCCCCACACACCTTGCTGATGGCAGGGAAGGCTCAGCCCTTCTGAAGGTTCTGGAGGTGCCTGAATGTGGATTTCAGGGTTCATGAGAGACATCTGTAGGTTTGGGGTGTTTTTAGGGTGATCTAAATCTGTTCCAACACGGATTCTGCAGCTCCTGGATGTGCTTTGCATGAGGAGCAGCTTTAAAAACCTGCCTGGATTGAGAACTGAGGTTTGCAGATGAGAAAGCCTTGACAGGAAATGTGAAACCCCAAAAATCTCTTTTCACTTCTCCCACCACAGTCCCAAATCCTTCAGAAACTCCTAAAATGGCTCGGGGTCCGTGGCCCTTCGGGAGCCGTTGTCCTGTTTTCCAGTCTGGTGTCAGAAAGTTAAAATTAGTGTCTGAAAATC
>VXBX01009767.1:13530-36446 GCA_013400415.1 Scytalopus superciliaris | reverse complement strand
GGTCTCGGCGCTGGGTCCGTGTGGCCGCGCCCTTCCCTTCCCTTCCCTTCCCTTCCCTTCCCTTCCCTTCCCTTCCCTTCCCTTCCCCGCCGGGATCCTCCGGCGGAGTTTCATGCTCCAGTTCCTCGTCCAGGGGAGGAGGGGGGAAAATCCACACCGAGGGCTTCGGGAAGGCAAAGCCCGGCCCCGAGAGCTGTCGGAGCTGGGATGCTGAGGATGGAGAGTCGCATCCTCCCGGGGATTTCTGCTTTGAACCAGCCCCAGGCTTGTGTTTTACGGCACGTGGGGCCGTGAAATCCATCGGATATTCACCTGCGCTTCGGGTCCTGCTTCTGCTTTCCCCGGGGGGGTTGGGCAGTGCTGTTTTTGCGCTCGCCCTTCCCCATCTGCGCGGAGCTCTCGGTCCCCTCGCAGGGACGGGGTGCGCTGAGTGGCTGCTCCAGCGGAGGAGCTTTGGAGCAAAGCCGGCAGCGCTGGCGGCCCTCCCGCTCCCGAAATACCCGCAGGGCTGTGCCAGCCGCCCCCGCTCACCCCGGCCCGCTCTCCGCAGGGCTCCGTGGACTGTCCCAGCCTGGAGTTCGAGTACGGGGATGCCGACGGGCACGGCGCTGAGCTGGCAGGTGAGGCAGATTCGGGGGGGCTGCGTTGCTGTTCATAGGCAGGCAGGGAGGATACAGATCCCTCCGGGACGCGGGATGGATGCGGAGTGGTGTCATCCCTGTGGTAATAGAGCGAGAGGGGGTTATTAATAGAGAGCCACTCGGTCCCCGGGGCCGGGTAGGGACACGGGATTCCCCCGGGCACGGCGGGAGGAGGGAGGGGTGTCCGGGGACACAGCCCAGGCTGGGGTGTTACCCTCTGTCACAGGGGTCGTGTCCTTGTCCCGTTCCTGCCGCTTCTGCCCTGTCACCTCCCGGCCCCAAACGTGTCCCGAGCAAGGGGGTTATTTTTAGCTGTGTGTGTCTCAGCCCTGGCAGAAGCACATTTCCTCTGCGGGGCATCCTTCCTCCTCCCCGGCGGGGTCATTTCAGCCCCCCTCGGTGCTGCTGAGCACTGTGGGACCACAGGGATTCTGTAGGAACTGGGAGGGATTCTGTGGGAACTGGGAAGGATTCTATAGGAACCAGTAGGGATTATGAAGAACAGGTGCAGTGTCGTGTCCCTCCCAGTCCAGCTCCTGTTTGCAGCTCCCAAAATGTCCAAGCTGGTGGCTGTGGAATCCCTGCAGGCCTTGCCTGGCGGTTCCTGCATTTCCCCCCCTCCCAAACTGCCTTTTAACTGACTTAAAATGACCTCCCAAAAAAAAGCCAATGAAATTGCAAGTGCAGCTGGAGCAGGAATGTGGGAACAGCCCAGCCTGGACACAGGGATGGAGATGATGAATTTGGCTGCACTGGGTGGCCCAGGATGCCCCTTGGAGCTGTGGGAGAGCTCGGGTCAGTTTAGGTCTCTGTCCTGTGTCTCGTTGGAAGCTTCCCAAGGAATTTGGCAGTGAGGAGGAGGGTGAAGCCCCTCCACGTCCCTGCTGAGCCCTTTCTCCACCAGAGCTGTACAGCTACACCGAGGAGCCCGAGCTGAGCCACAACAGGAGATGCTTCGAGGAGGATTTCCACACTCAAGGTAGCAGCCCTGGGCTCGGGGCAGCCCCCCGGGGTGGGAGTGGGACCCCCAGGGAAGCCCCTGGCTGGTGGTCGTGTCCCTTTGCCAGTGCCGGGCCGGAGGTGGCTGGAGCTGGACGGGGCTCAGCAAAAGGCCTTTGTCATGCGCCTGCTGGATGGGCTGGAGGTGGTCAACAGGGACAGGAGGCTCAGAGTGGCCCGGGCCATCCTCTACCTGGCACAGGGTAAGCACCACAGCCCCCGTGTCTGCTGCCATGGGCCATGGGAGAACCTTTCTCCTGGGGTTGTGCCAGGCTGGGGCAGTGAAGCTCCTTCCTGGGATAGTCCCGTGGATTTCAAAGGCAGATCCCTCCTAGCCAGTGTTTGTCTGTGGGGTTTCTGCTCTCCAGGTGTCTTTGGAGACTGCGATAACGAAGGTGATGTCCTGCACTGGTCTCGGCACAACAGCTTCCTCCTGTACCAGCTGGGAACCTTCTCTGCCTTCCTGGAGCTCCTCAACATGGAGATTGAGTGAGGGCACCCGCCCTGCCCTCGCCCTCCTCACCCTCCTTACCCTCCTTGTCCTCTGCTTCATCTTGTTCTTTCTTCTCACCCTCATTCCCCTCCTCTTCTTGGGCTCAATGATCTTGGAGGTCTTTTCCAACTTAAGCAATTCTGTAATTTTATGATCTCCTTTCTCTCCTTCTTCCCTTCTCCTCAACCTCCTCCTCTTCATCTTCTCTCTTCATCCTCCCCACCCTCTTCTTCCATCCTCATCACCCTTTTCTACTTCTTCCTCCCCACCCTCCTCTTTATCTTCTTTCTCCTCATCCTCCTCACCCTCTTCTTCACTTTCTTCCTCCCCATCCTCCTGCCCCTCTCCTTCCCGCTGCTCCTCAGGGATGCGCAGGGAGGTCCCACAGCGCTGTCACATCCCCATCCCGGTGTTCCCACGGCTCAGCCGTTGGCTGTGGGTTGGGATGGGGCCGGGCTGGCGCTGATCCCATGCCCTTCCGTGCAGGAACAGCCAGGCCTGCAGCAGTGCCCTGCGGAAGCCGGCCATCTCCCTGGCTGACAGCACAGAGCTCAGGTACCCCCGGGGCTGGCACGGGCTGGGACAGCCCCTGGGGACAAGGTGGCCTCTGGCTGGCAGCCTCACCTTGCTGCTGTCCCGGCAGGGTCCTGCTCAGTGTCATGTACCTGATGGTGGAGAACATCCGTGTGGAGCAGGAGACGGATCCGCCCGAGTGGAAAACCTGCCGGGAGACCTTCAGGACGGAGCTGAGTGAGCCAGTGTCCATTGTGCCCTGGCAGGGTCCCTTTGTCATGCTGGACCAGCGGGGAGAGCTCAGGGGTGTGGGGTCTGCTCTGAAGCTGCTCCTGGTCCCTCTCCCCACCAGGTTTCCCTGTGCACACGGAGGAGCCGTTTGCTCTTCTGCTCTTCACGATGGTGACCAAGTTCTGCAGCGGCCACGCTCCACACTTCCCCATGAAGAAGGTCCTGCTCCTGCTCTGGAAGGTGCTTCTGGTGAGCGCAAACCCTTCCTTTCCTCCATAGATGTTTTGTTTTGGAACAGTGCTGCTGCAGCCCGGGTGGTCCCCACTACCCAACCCAAGGGGGGGGCTGACACAAGGCAGGTTCCTCCAGGACCAGGGTGGGCTGACCATGCAGAGGGTGTGGGTTGGTCTGGGGAAGGTGATGCCCTCACGCTCAGCCCTGCAGTGTGATGCCCCAGAGTGGTGCTCCCCGCTGCCTGCCCTCTCTCTCCTGTTGGTCCCCAGTTCACGCTGGGCGGGTTCGAGGCGCTGCAGGCCATGAAGGTGCGGCGGCGGGAGGAGCTGGGGCTGCCCCCCCTGCCCGAGGACAGCATCCAGGTGGTGCGCAGCATGAGGGCCGCCTCTCCTCCCACATACTCCATCGAGCTCGCCGAGCAGCAGCAGCCCAAGCGCGGCCACCGCAGCCGCAGGGTAAGAGCACACCCGAGCTCCCCCTCCCGGGGGGCTGTGCCGGGGGGCACCACCACCCGCTCAAGGGGCCAGCCCGGGGCTGTGATCGCAGTTCCCTTTTCCCACAAGGGGCTTTCCAGTCTCATGGTTTGGTGNGCCCTGCAGCATCCCCGGGGCCCCCTCTGGACTCTCCAGCAGCTCCCGGTGCTCCTGCTGTTGTTCCCAGGGCTGGGGCAGCTCTGCAGGGGGGGCTCCCCTGAGGGGGCACAGGGGCACAATCCCCCCTGCCCTGCTGCCCATGCTGGAGGACCAGCCCAGGGCACGGGGGGTTCTTGGGGCTCTCAGGACACGTGGCTGGGGCATGTCCAGGTTTTCATCCACAAGTTTCCATTGTGGCAGCTCAGCCCCGTGGTGGTTTGTCCAGAGGAAGCCAAAGGACATCCTGACCCCGTGGCAAAGGGCTGATAAGCACCAGGGAGCAAACTGCTCCCAGCAAGGCTTATTTTTAGCTCCTCTCTTGGAGTTGCCATGTTGTGGTCTGAGGATGAAATGCCTCTTGTGAGGAAAGAAATGTTGGAGGGAAGCTCCAAAAGTTAAAGTGGAAAATGGAAAAACCTCCTAGAGCAGCAAGGTTAGGGGTAGAGGAGTTATTCTTTGGCCAGGCTAGGCTAGGAGGGAAATCCTCACCTGAGGAACATCTGGGTGCTCGATCCTCCCAGGATGGAGACATCTGGTGCCAGCAGCTGGGAAGGAAGTAAAACCCATGGAGTGACTTGGATTTCTCCTTCCCGTTGTGCTGCAGCCCCTGGTGAAGCAAGACAGCCTGGACATCTACAACGAGAGAGACCCCTTCAAGAACGACGAGGCAGGGGTGGACGAGGAGGAGACGGACGACGTGGACAGCGGGATCGAGGGGGAGCTGGACCTGCTGGAGAGGGACACGATCCTCCCCCCCATGCCCCCCCAGCGCCTGCCCATCGAGAGGGTGTCCTTCCCCAAGGGGCTGCCCTGGGCCCCCAAAGTCAGGTGGGTGCCACTGCCACCCTCCCCAGCCCCTCCTGGCCTGGGCTGCTTTCCCACCTCAGACTGTGGGAAGTTCCTGGCAGGTTGGACCAAAGTGACTCCACTTCTTGTTTTGTCCCGTTTGGTTCTCTCCAGACTGGGTTTAGCTGAGCTCTCCTCAGGATTTTAAAACCAAGCTTGGCCAATAAGTTGCAATTCCATAGTGGATATCCCGGGTTGTACCGGGAAGGAGGCTGTGCTGGAGCAGGGTCAGCTTCCCCAGCTGGCACCATCAGACCTTGGTAGGGCAAGGTCCTCAGCTGATCACCTTGGGAACTGGTCAGTGACAGCTCCCTTGCTGAGCTGGGCTCTTGTGCTGCCAGGTGGCACCTCCTTGAACAGCGGAGGAAAATATCCAAGGGTAAAGAAGTTGGTGCCTTCCCTTCCTCAGACTAGTTATCTACACATGGTACCAGGGAATATTAGGAAGAGAGGGTGCAAACCCCTGCCCCTTTCCCTCTGACCCACGGGAGGGTTTGTTGCTGTTTATCCAAAGCCTGGATTTAATCTGGTGCCTTTAAAACACAGGAGCAAAGACATCTTTTTGATGTGGGAGCCGTGACAGGGTTAAGTTGGTCTGTCCAGAGCACTCCTGGCAGGGGCACAGCCTGGGTTGGTTTCCCACAAGGATCTCCCCACAGGGTGCCGTGGTTCTCCACATCACCGAACACTCTCAGCTTCAACATCAAGTGACTGTTGCTTTTCCTGGCTGGTGCCTGGAAATCCAGCTGGATTTCTCTGCCCATGAGGTCCTTGGCTCACGGCTCGTGTCCTGCTGGGAGTGCTGAGCTCCTGACCAGTTCCCACAAAGATGCCCAAGGTGGGCAAGATGTCACCTTGCTCTCAGAGCACCACGTGCTCTGACAGACCACAGAGACAACATTTGCTCACTGAAAACGAGCAGATGCTCCTTGGAGATGCCTGTGAGGGGAGCACAGGAGGTGGATAAAAGGTGCTGGCTGTAGAAAACTCCTCTGTTTCTTTTCCCACTCCCAGGGAGCTGCACAGCAAATACAGAGGGGTTTGGTTCACGTTGCTCCCAACCAATGGTGGCTTTTCCCACCGCTGTTGAGACCCCCAGAAATCAGTGTAAGGCTGTGATCCGTTTCCCAACCTTCTTGTTTTTTGTTTCTCTGCTGCTCCATCAGACAGAAAGACATCGAGCATTTCCTGGAAGCAAGCAGGAACAAGTTCATCGGATTCACGCTGGGACAGTGAGTGTTGTATCTCCAAAATGTGCCCTGGAGCCCCCACTAGGGCAGTGGAAGTGGTGGGAGGGTGGGCAACTCATACCAAAGTCTTTCCCAACTCCTGACCCATCTGGGCTGTGCTCAGTAGATTCCAGGCTCCCTCTTTTAGCTCACATGGAAACATTTGAACTCAGATCTCCTTCCCACCTTGTTCCCTCCTCCTCAGGGACACCGAGACCCTGATCGGGCTCCCACGGCCGATCCATGAAAGTGTGAAGACTCTGAAGCAGGTGAGGTGGTGGCTCCGTGCAGGGCAGTTGGGATACCCACATGTGGGGTGGGATCCTCCCGCGTAACCTCCGGCTGAAACTCCTACCAGAGGGAGTAAGAAGATTCCTCCTTGTTTGTTGTCACAGGAAAAGCTTTTGGAGCTTCTCACAGGGCAAAAAATTGAAAGCAGTCCTCACTGCAATTCCAAGCAGACTATCCAGCATTTCTACTTTCCCTGTATCCAAGGAGTGTTTGCCATGTGTTTTAAAGGGGACAGACTTTCAGGGTTGGGTTTGCACATAGATGGCCCAAACCAGTGCTGTTCCCAGCAGGAAGCACGGCCAGCCTTGGCTCCAGCTGTGCTCCAGGGGGAGTGAGGCACCTCCAGAGGCCAAGTGGCTGCCTGAGGTCTGGGCTGTCTCTTGGAGGTGTTTGTCCCTCTCCATTTACCCCCAGAGAGACCCCAGAAGGATGGGTGGAAGTGATCAAAGGTGTGAGGGGCTCTGGCGCAGGGGGATGTCCCACACGAGGATGAGTTCTCTGTGTCCCTGCTGTGCCCCTAACTGGGATACTGCTGGAATCAGTGACTGTTGCCATCACTGACTGTGCCCTCCCTCAGTTCTGACCTTGCTCTGCCTCTGTGTGTGTGTTTTGCCAGCACAAATACGTTTCCATCTCCGATGTCCAGATCAAGAACGAGGAGGAGCTGGAGAAGTGCCCCATGTCCCTGGTAAGAAGTTGCTGCCCCCATCACCAACAGAAGGGTGTCATAGAAATCCATTAATTCCTTTTTTTGCCGAACTTCCCCTTGTTTCTGCTGTTTCCCTGGGATAGGGGGAAGAGGAAGTCCAGGAAACCCCCTGTGAGGTCCTGTACCGAGCGATGTTGTACAACCTCCCCCAGTACATGGTAAGCCCATGAAAAGGAAGGGAGAGCTTTGGAGTGGGGAATGGGGCTGGTCTGGGAGTGCCAGAGCTCAGCACGGGGCTGAGCTGTGTGGGCAGGACTTGGAGGGTGAGATTTCGGTGGGAATCCAGAGCAGAGCTGGGCAGAAAGTACAGTCCAGGAGGAGGGATTGGGAGGAGCAAGGGGTGTAGATCACCAGGGACATGGTCAGATGGTTGGAGACAGGTCAGTGGTTGGAAAATAAGATGTGTGAGGAGGAGTGGGAGCAAGAAGAAAGGTCCTCCATGTTGGTGGGAGCTCAAAACTGGTTCCTGCCCAATGGAACCAGTTGGGGATGGCTCAGTGTCACCTCCTGAGCTGTGGGAGCTGTGGCATTTACCAGCAGGTCGCTGCAGACCAACAAAGGCATCTTCACTTCTGGCCTCAAGGAGTAACCCATGGCCTTCACTGGCCCCTTGAGCCTTGCTCCTTGCTGGGATCAACTTCCCACACCCATGTCATTCCAATCTCTGAGGGTTTGCTGGGCCAGGAGCCCAAACTAAGCCATCACTGAGCTTTACGTGCTCAGCAAACCAGGTGGTAACACCTCCCTGTCTCTGCCAGGCTGTGCTCTCAGCAGCCATTCCAGCTGTGGAGAGTCTGTAGGTTGTGATCTTTGTCACAGGGAAGCCTTCCCATGGCCCCAAGAGATTCCCAGAGGATGCATGTCCTGAAGAACAGCTGCACTGTCTGGCTGGATGAGGCTGTGCTAGTGGGAGGTGTCCCTGTCCATGGCAGGGGGTTGGAACAGGGTGATCCCTAAGATCCCTTCCAACCCAAACCATTCCACCATAAGGTGCTAACTGGGTCATGTGGACTCTGTAGGGAGAGACAAGCACAGGTCTAAATGTAACGGAATTCCAGGTGTCCTTTGTTTTATCCACACCACCAGAGCTCAGGTGCTTGTGATGCCTTAAATCAGGCTCAAGCAGAGCTGCCATGCTCCCCACCATGGCCTGCATTCCCTTGGGATAAAAGGAGAGGTTGAGCATGGTCTGGGGAATCCTTGTAAAGCTGGCTCGGAGTTGTCCAACTTTCAGTAAGTGTAGGGATTCCCTTCCTGGGACTGCTCCTGCACACCATCCCTCTCCTGCAGATAGCTCTGCTGAAGATCCTCCTGGCTGCTGCACCCACCTCCAAAGCCAAGACCGACTCCATCAACATCCTGGCAGACGTGCTGCCCGAGGAGATGCCGTAAGTCCCTCATCCATCTTGGGCTGAGCTGGAGTTGGGCTTTGCTGGTGGGTTTGGGGGGCTCCAGATTTGGGGGGGGTGTGTTTGGGTAGGTGTAAGTTACTGCTGCCACCAGGGCACGAGGGTCAAAGCCAGGGAGGTGATGTTGGTGTGTCAGGACTGGGACAACCCCAGTGCAGTTGGCAGCCTCTGTGCTTTGATGGCAGAGTGACCCAAGTGATACAGTCCTGCTTGTTGACCCAAATCATAAAGATCTATCAGGGTATGGAAGGTGTCCTTCATACCTCTCCCCCAGGATTGCTGCTGCAAGGAAAACCACCCTTTTCCCCCCTTTTGTAATGCTCTCTGGGGTCAGCAGGCAGGTTGGATGGAAATGGCAGTCCCAGGGGAGCGAAGGTCCCTGTTTCCATAGAGCTTCTCCAGGTGAACATGAGCCCCCCGTGCCTTAGCCCTCCTTGCTCCCACACCCACGGAGCTGCTTTATTCCCTCCATGCCAGGATCACCGTCCTCCAGAGCATGAAACTGGGCATTGATGTGAACAGACACAAGGAGATCATCGTCAAGAGCATCTCGGCCTCGCTGCTGCTGCTCCTCAAGCACTTCAAGCTCAACCACATCTACCAGGTGAGCCCAGACAAGGGCTTGGCCATTGCCAAGCTGGTCTTGAAGCTGGTGTGGCCTGGTAAACCCTCTCCTGAAAGACTTCCAGGAAGGCTTTCCATGACGAGCTGCAGGTCACGTTTCCACAGTGGTGAATCCATCCCTGGGCCAGGATTTGTCCAGGGTCACTCAGGCTGGGACAACCTGCCTGAAATATTCCCCTGCTGGGATTTGACAGCATCGTTTCCACTCACAGGGAAGGAGCCTTTAGACTTCTGGAAAAATTCCTGCTGTGGCTGCTCAGGTTAGGATTTAGGACACAGCACGAGTCTCCCTGGCAGAAGGGGATGGGCTGAGGCAGGACCTTCTTTTGCTCTGTGTCATCTCCAGTGACCAGAAATAGGCTGGGAAGGACCTCACGAGCTCAGCTAATCTGGTTCTTGGCAGGATCAAGTTCTTGAGGCTCCAGTTTCAACGGAGGCAGATCTGGGTCCTCCATATAATCTGATTTTTGTTCAGTCTGCACCCACTCAGGGCTTTCTTTGATTTTAAAAAAACCTGAGGACTGTCACGAGTTGTGGCCCAGTTCTCCACCCATATCCCAAGCCAAACAACCAGTGTTTTCTAAATATTTCTGAGCAGTTTCTCTTTTAAAGCTTTCATTACTATACAAATCTGTCTGTGTTATTTACTGGCCACTGATATTTATCTGAGGACAAACATAAACCCATGTGTTGCATTGGATAAAATGCAACAATAGGACAAATATAAACCCACGATTGCATTGGATAAAATGCAACAAACCCCACATTTTTACAGTCCTGCATTTGCTCTGGGTTTCCCAAGCCCTTCACTAGTTTTTCTCACTTCAAAGCAGCTGCTCTTGTTTCTTCCTCCAAGGCAGGAGGACCCTGGTGCTGAGCCTGGAGAAATTGTGGGGTTTTCCCCCCCGATCCTTCTTTTGTGTCTGATTTTGGGTGAGGCATCGTCGATTTTTGGTGCCAGAAGGTCTCAGGGAGCACCATGAAAACCATGGCAGGGCTGAAATTACAGGATCATGGATTGGGTTGGGTTGGAAGGGACCTTAAGGACCAATTAATGCTTCGAGAGGGAGAAACATTAAGAGCATTTATGAAGTTAAGGATATCCCTTCAGTCAAAGCTTTAAAGGGAGCTCTGAGAGAGCAACAGGAATTGCTGTATTTTCTCCCCCTTCCCTCTTCCCCAAATGCTGCTTTACCAGAGATTTAATTTGGAAAAGCCACGTTGCTTCAGGTGCAGCTCTTCCTAAAGCAGTGCCATGAAGTTGGTGTGCCCACCCCATGGCATTTTCCAGCTGCTGGACATGGCCCAAGCCAGGGGGGAGATGGTTTGGGAGGTGTCTGATGGGGCAAACCATCAGGAGTGCTTTGCTTTGGGCAGGACACAGGTTCCCGTTCCCGGGTGGTGCTCCCAGCTGTCCCAGTTTTGACCCACTTCCCTTCTCTCCCCCAGTTCGAGTATGTGTCCCAACACCTGGTGTTTGCCAACTGCATCCCCCTCATCCTGAAGTTCTTCAACCAGAACATCATGTCCTACATCACTGCCAAGAACAGGTACAGCCACCTCAGGGCGAGGGAGGGATGATGGAGCAGGGGGGCTTTGGGCACAAGGAGCCCTGGTGGGAACGTGTGGAAGGACAACCTTCCAGTCCCTGCCACGGCTTTGGGGCAGGAATACACTGAAGGGAGCAGATCCCCTCGGCATGAGGAAGAGGACTGGGTGGTGGGGTTCCAATCTCTCACGAAAGTACTACTCCCAAAATAAAATAGGCTTGTTTTCATCTTTACATGGACTCCTGGAGAGCAGCCAAGGCTACCAGGCACACGTGGGCCACAGGTTCAGCAAGGCCACATGGGGTAGTGTGCCCTAGGTCTTTCCCATATTTTATAGCCATAATTCAGCTTTTACATGGTTGTCACTACCCTTTAGTGCCTGTTTGAGACAGGGACCAGCCCTGTTTTGAGTAGGACTACCACATGTGTAAGAACAGAGAGCACAAGGATTTCACAGCTCACCAGGACTGGGTAGGATTTCCTCAGTCAGAGGGATGTTGGAATGATGAAAAGATCCTTCTTCTTCCTTTTGGATGCTGTTTTTGGTGCTTTTCAGCTGTGTGTGTAGGCTGGTGTGTCTCCTGCACGCCATGGTTTGTGTGTGTGAGAGGGGACACATGGGGAAAATAGGAAGTAAGATGTTAATTCTCCTGCTACAAATATTTCCACTCTTGGTCCTGTGCTCAAAGTGCAGAGGAAATGTATCCCAGGAGAGGAGCTCCTTCCCCTGTCCCTGGTGGAGGTTTCCTGGGATACACACCTGTGGATGAGCTGGGATGTGCAGCAGGATGCCCTCACCCAGGGAGGCTGAAGGCCCAGGGTCCTGGTCTGTCAGACCACAGCCAACACCAGCACTGCCCTGCACAAAGGGAGCTGGCCTGTGGGAGCTGGTCACGTTCAGGTGTACAGATCCCACCTCGGTGATGCTGCAAGGGCAAAGACCAGAGGGGATGCCAGAACAGCCATGACTTGTGGCAAATTATCTGTATTATATATAAATTTATAATTCTGGGGTTTTGATTGACTACTTTTCCAAAGTCCGTGTACCTGGAGGGTTTGCAAAGATTCCCCCAGAGGGAATTTTCCTGCTGGCAATCAGATGTTTCCACTTTAAACAGAGATCTATTTTGTTTTTCTGCTTTTCCCCTTTTTAAATATGCCCATGGATAACTCCTCTGTCCTCTCTTAACGGATCCAAATCCTTGTTGTCCTTATTAACTCAGGGTGCTCTTGGGAGCCAAGAGGAATCCATGTGCTCCTTTGGGCTGGGAGGGGAGGCAGTGGTGGGGTTGGGATCTCCTTTGGGTGCTGTCTGTGCTGTTGGACACGCAGGAGGGAGACCCACCGGTCCCCAACCCCAATTCCTCATTCCACAAGGCAGCACTGCCGTTGGAATTCAAACCCCAGGCACAGGGAGGGGAGGTTTTGCAGACTGTAAGATGGGTGTGATCATGTGGATCATGTTCAGCAGTGGTTCTCACGTGCTGAAGGAGGCCCTGCTTTCCTGTTTCCTGCAGCATCTCCGTCCTGGACTATCCACACTGCACAGTCCATGACCTGCCTGAGCTCACAGCAGAGAGCCTGGTAAGCAGCACACTGAGGGGCCCGTGCCCAGGATTGCTCTGAGGGAGGCTGAGCAAGGGCTTTGGTTTTCTTCCCTCTGACTTCTTTTTCTGCACCCTTTCCAAAATTAGCCTTTTTTTTTTCCCCATCCTGACATGAAAATTCCTCCTGTTGGGAGTGGGGAGGTGGGGAGGGGGTACTGCTGGTGTTGGGAACCCTGTAAAAATAGTTTAGCTTAGAGTTTTCCCTTTTGGAGAATAGAATCACAGAATTCCAGGATCCCTGAGGCTGGCAAAGCCCCCCCAGCCCAGGGAGCCCACCCTGTGCCCGATGCCCACCTTGTCCCCCAGCCCAGAGCACTCAGTGCCACGGCCAGCCCTGCCTTGGGCACCTCCAGGGCTGGGCACTCCAACCCTCCCTGGGCAGCCCCTTCCAAGGCCTGACCCCCCTTGCCAGGCCCAAATTCCCCCTCCTGTCCCCCCTGCCCCTGCCCTGGCCCAGCCTGAGCCCGTTTCCCCTTGTCCTGTGGAGAAAGACTCTGGTCTTGACAAAGGATTTCCCAAGAGGCTGTTGCCTACCAGGTTTAAATTGCTCTGAGCACTCTTGTTGCATAAGATACCTCCAAGTAAATTAAGGAATGAACTGAATTCCCTATGGAAAGAAGCCTTTGGTGTTGTGGAGGCCATACATATAAATACAGACTGCAGAGGAGACAGTAATTGTGGTGGGTTCATAACTGCAATAACTCAAAGGCACAGCAGGCTGGACTCAGAGCACGGAGCAGGGAAAAGCTTTGGGGTTCACAGGGAATAATGGGGACCCTAAACGATGCAGGAGTCACTAAGGAGGAGCCTGAGCAAACCCAGTCTGGGCAGGGATGACCTCGTGGTGTCTGGCTGCTGAAATATTAGGCCTGGGGTGTTTTCCTTTGCTGTGTAAAGGTCAAAATCATCACAGAGAAAGGTTTTCGCCAGTTCATGGGCTGCCGAGGGCTGGCTGTCCTGTCCAGCCCTGCCAGGCTGCCACTGCTATCCTGGATCAATGGGGACATCTAGTGACACATCACTGCGGGCTCCAGTGGCTCCTGCTAATCCTCACAGGAAGCTCCAGCAGAAAACTGAGCTTTTCTTAGGGACAGTATTCCCAGTAGGGCCTGGTCCCCAGTTTGGGAGTGGTTGCATATTGCTGTCCTCCAACAGACATGCATGTTGTCCTCACAGGAGGTTAATTTATTTAGAAAACATCTGGAAACCAACTTGCATTTTAGCCTGTGGGTTGATCTTTGGGAGGATACCCATGGCATTAAGGGGTTTCATAGGAACTAGACATTCCCTGCTATTTGAGACAAACACTTGTGCATGTTTGTTGCTCCAGCCAACACTCCGTGTGTGGCTTTGCCTTTTTTTAGCCCCCTGAGTGATTTGAACAGCCCAGAGTAACAGGTTCCTTGTAGCAGATGATTCTGCTCTCAGTGGGCTGAGCAGAGCCGTGGCTGTGTTTGGGTTGTTGATTCCATGGAGGGTTATTTGCAGGATTTCAGCAGCTGTGCCTCCAGAGGTGGGACCTGTGGGCTGACTGCTGTCCCCACGTGGTGTGAATCAGGAGTGGCTGCAATCCCAGCCAGGTTCTGTGGGATTTACCCTTCCTGGTGTGGAAAAGGCGCTTGGATTCCTTGCCAGTCCCCATCTCTCCTTCCCTTTAGCTGCTCCCCAGCTCCCTGTGTTTGGGATGGGGCTGCAGAGGCCTTAATCCACCCCATAAAATGGGGATTAAAGCCTGTGTAGCCCATCCCCTCCTTCCATAAATCCGATGGAAAGACTCACTCACTTGAAGGTTTAGAGAGAACATCAGGCTGGTGACAAATAAATCCACCTGTGTCAGAAATGGATAGTGGCTTATTCTGCTGGGGTGTTTTGGGAAGATTACTTGGTGTAGAGGGAGCAGATCAAGCCTGGGCACTGCTCCTGAGCTGGGACCCCCAGGGCACCACACAGCACCCATGTCACCTTGGTGGCACCCCAGTGACATCTTGGTGATGTCCCACTATGCACAGCAGCCTCCAGCACAGGCACAGCCTCTACTGGCACACAAGTGCATTTGCTCAGAGGGGCTTTTTTAATACCAGGATTAAACAAAGTCAGAAGCACTTTCTTGTTAGCCTCAAAAATTGTATGTACAATAGCACTGACCAGCTCACTGCACTGAGAGGCTCCAGGGGGAATTTGGGCCTGGCAAGGGGGGTCAGGCCTTGGCAGGGGCTGCCCAGGGAGGGTTGGAGTGCCCAGCCCTGGAGGTGCCCAAGGCAGGGCTGGCCGTGGCACTGAGTGCTCTGGGCTGGGGGACAAGGTGGGCATCGGGCACAGGGTGGGCTCCCTGGGCTGGGGGGGCTTTGCCAGCCTCAGGAATCCTGGGATTCTGTTTGGTGCCTGCTTTTAAGAGCAAGGTCCTTTCAAAGCTGGATTAGACACTCTGGCAGAAAGGGCTCCCTGGGGCCATCCCCAGACTCCTGAGGATGCCCAGAACCCACGGGGTCCTCCTCCTGAGGATGCCCCGTTAAGGGGCACGTGGATCCAGCTTTTGCTGTGAGTTGTGAAGGCTGTGAGTGGTTCAGAAATTCAACAGCACTTCTCTCAACTCTCATCCCCAAAGAGGTTCTTTGTGGGACATTTCTCATGTACTCAGTGTTGTTCAAATATGGAGCAGGTCACTATAGAGGTGGAATTACTGCTCCAATGTACCATAGGCAATATTCCCCTCTCTGTACCAAAGAATTAAAATCTTTGATTTGGGCAGCACTTCAGTGTGTTCTTAAGCTCTGCTGGTGACAGCTGAGGTGTCACCATCCACAAACATCCCTTACCAGGAGGCCCAGCTGATGTTCCACTGGTTTTCCTCCCGGTGATTCCCAGAATCCACCCTTGAGCAGAGCTCCTGGAGCATCTGCAGGCAGGATAACTGCAGTGAGGAGCAGGAATAAGCCTCGTGCAAGCAGTGGCAGCACAGACTTTGCACAGGGCCCCTCTGTGGTGCTGCTGAGCATTGTGGGCAGGGCTGTGCTGCTTCTCCACTTGCAGGAGGCCGGGGACAACAACCAGTTCTGCTGGAGGAATCTGTTCTCCTGCATTAACTTGCTGAGGATCCTCAACAAACTGACCAAGTGGAAACACTCAAGGACGATGGTAAGGTGATGTCCCATCCCCTGAGACCTGCCAGTGTTGCACCTGGACCGTGTCCCCAGCTCTAAACCTGGCTTTCCTCAAGTGTGTGCCCAGCTCTAAGCTCGGCCTTCCTGCTCAGCTTGTCCCCAGCTCTAAGCTCAGCCTTGCTGGACTGTGCCCCTGGCTCTAAGCTCAGCCTTCCTCAAACATGTGACCAGCTCTAAGCCTGGCTTTCCTAGAGTGTGTCCCCAGCTCTAAGCCCAGCCTTCCTGGAGTGTGTCCTTTACTCTAAGCTCAGCCTTCCTGGAGCATGTCCCCAGCTCTAAGCCCAGCCTTCCTGCTAAGCATTTCTTCCAGCAGTGCTGGTGCTCCTGTTCTCCATCACCTGCCATTTTCCCTTTCACAGACTGAGCCTTAAATGCAGAAATACTTTTTCTTCTGCACACAACACTCATTTCCCCGAGGCTGCAGCCCTGGCAGCAGGTGTTGGTCAGTGCTGACCTGCTCTGCCTCCCCGGGGTCTGTGGTGTCCGTGGCCCAGCTGTTGGTGCCCAGAGTGGCACAGACAGTCTGTGTGGCTCCCTTGAACACGCTACATTGATCCACCCCTCCCTCTGGGTTGATTCCTGCCAGATGCTGGTCGTGTTTAAGTCAGCCCCGATCCTGAAGCGTGCCCTGAAGGTGAAGCAGGCCATGATGCAGCTCTACGTCCTCAAGCTGCTCAAAATCCAGACCAAGTACCTGGGGCGCCAGTGGAGGAAGAGCAACATGAAGACCATGTCTGCCATCTACCAGAAGGTGCGGCACCGCATGAACGACGACTGGGCCTACGGCAATGGTGAGTCATGCCCGGGCTCAGCCCCCCTGCCTGGGCTGGTCTGCCCAAACACCCCTCAGAGCCCCCCAAAAACCCTCTTGGGCAGAAGCTTGCAGCTGCTCCCTCAGCAGGGAATGAATGGCTTGCACAAGGAATGGTGGGAATAGTGAGATTGTGATGGGATGTGGTCAGTGCAGGACTCCAAGAGTTTCCATCAGGACCAGACCTGCACTTTTGCATTCCCAAATCATTTTTGACACTGGGTCACTGTACTGTCCTGGTGTCCACGTGGAAGGTGTGTGGAGGAAGGCCATGGAGTGGAAATCTGACTGACAGCTCTGCACTCACACTGGAGATACAGTAGCAGGTACATCCTGGCCCTGTGGATACACTGAGCTCTTACCTAAAGCACAGACTAAATGGTGCTTATGGAGTCAAAAATCTGTATTTTTTGGAGGGATGTCATGATGTTCCTCATGTTTTAATCCATGGCACGCATCAGACCACATGCTTTTATCCCCTTGTAAGTGCAGCTAGTTGCTGCAAAAACTGACTCCAGCTTGGGACAAGAAAGGAAAGTAGTGAACAGAAGAAGGAAGAAGATTATGAAAAAGAAATAAGAAAATAAGAAGAGGAAGAAAAAGAAGAAGAAGAAAGAAGAAAAGAAAGAAAAGAAAAAAGAAGAAGAAAGAAGAAAAGAAAGAAAAGAAAAAAGAGGAAGAAAAAGAAGAAAAGAAAAAAGAGGAGGAAAAAGAAGAAAAGAAAGAAAAAAGAAAGAGGAAGAAAAAGAAGAAAAGAAAAAATAGGAAGAAGAAAATAAAAAGGAAGAGGAGGGAAAAGAAGAATAAAAAGAGGAAGACGAAAATAAAAAGGAAGAAGAAGGAAAAGAAGAATACAAAGAGGAAAAGAAATGAAAGAGGAAGAAGAAGAAAAAGGGGGAGAGGAAAAGGAAGAGGAAGAATAAGAACAGGAGAGCAGGATGAGGAGGAGTAAGCGAGGGGTCAGTTGGAGCGCGTGTGTGCAGTGAACCCCCCGTGTTTCGCTGAGCCCTTAGCAGCGCTGTTTGCCCCATGCTGTGCCCTGTTGTGCCCCCGCAGACATCGACGCCAGGCCGTGGGACTTCCAGGCCGAGGAGTGCACCCTGCGGGCCAACATCGAGGCCTTCAACAGCCGCCGCTACGCCCGCCCGCGCCCCGCCGAGTTCGTGCCCGTGGACAACTGTCTGCAGAGCGTGCTGGGCCAGCGCCTCGACCTGCCCCGAGACTTCCACTACTCCTACGAGCTGTGGCTGGAGAGGGAGGTGTTTGCCCAGCCCATTCGGTGGGAGGAGCTGCTGCACTGCCAGTGACAGCCACCCAGCCTCCCTGCCCTGTGCCACCCCACCGCAGCGAGGGAAGGGCGCCTGGGGGGCGCCCTTGGCGCTTCTCGAGTGCGCTTTGCAAAGAGACCAAACCTGTTGGTGTCTCCCCAGGCACGGCCAAGGGGCCGTCCTTTTGGAGGTCACCCCTTCCCTGTGGCTTCGTGGAGAGCACCGAGTGCCACCAGCCGTGGGTTCCAGTGTCCGGTGGTTATGGCAGCTGTTCGGTATCATTCATTTGCCCACATTTGCACATTTTGGGGGGTTAGGGGCTCATAACGAGCTCCCTCCTGTGCTCTGCACTGCAGGCCGAGGCCAAGGCTGCCCCTCAGCTCCGTGTGACCGTTCCCAGCTGGGCAAGGCTCCCGTCTCTCCCAAACTCCCCACGCTCTGCCTTGTTTGTTTTCATTTATTCACTCGTGTGCTGCTCCAGCCCCCGACAGCTGCCCTGGGAAGGTGACAACCAGCAGGAGTGGTGGTGACTGTGACAGGCCCAGGCAGGGGTGACAGGCTGACTCGGCCACCGCGGACAACATTCCCTGTTGCCCCCGGGACACACGGCCCCGCTCACGGAGGGTTGGCTCCCCCAAATTGCAAGGTTTGCATGTTCAGTCCGTTACCTGCTCAGCACTCTGCTTCCCTCCACCCGTTCCCTTCATTCCCAGTTTCCTCAGAGGGACACCATGGCTGTGCTGTGCAGTGTTCACAGCTGTACAGGTTGGTTGTCACGTCTCCCTCCTCCTGATTGCTTCTGAAGGATAATTACTCCAGCACTGGGATTCCAGGTTGTCCTTTAGCCCCTCCAGCCCTGGAGGAGACAGCAAACACCACATTAAACAACCCAATATTCACACAGATTTTTGGTTAGTTGGGGGAATGTTTGTTCTCAGGTCTTAGAGAGGGGAGGGGAAGTGCTTTGGTGAACAATTTATTGCCATAAGATGAGGAAAAGAGGGGACACTGCGACCCATAATTTTCAGAAGGAACAGCATATTGAGCTGTAAACTTTCTCTAAGTTTAATAACTTAAATTTATTAATAAAAACTACACTTGTGTAAAGCTGTGCTGCATGAGGGTGGCATTTGTCAAAGCATTCTGTGTTAATAAAGTGCAGGGAAGCACCTGGGCTGTACCATCATCAATAAATCAAACCCATGATAAACCCACGGGTTTGGAAGGAGAGGATGTTGTGCTTTTTGCTGTGGAAGTAAACTGGGAATGTTTCCTTCGTGGGGTTTGTGCAAGGTGTTTGTTCATTGAAATGGCATTAAACCCTTTAAAACCTCTTTAGATGTGCTTTTGTTCAAAATAAACCAGAGTGACTTTGAAAGGACTTCTCTTTATTTAAGCTTTTTCTTCCTCTGCCTTAATTTAAATGCTTCTTATCCTCTTTTTTTTCCTGTTGTTTTTCAAGGGCTAACCATTCCCCAAACTCAGCTCTGCCCCCTGCCCAATCCATTCTCCCTGTGCTGTGGAAAGGCCCCAGTCTGGCACACTTTGGATGTTCAATTCCAATGTATCCATAGAATTCTAAAAAGGAAAACCAGAATCCTGGGCTGTGTTTGTGCTTGTTAAAAACCAAAAGGCATTTAAAGGTAAAATAAAGCCTCTGCAAGTAAGACATGAAATCCAGGTGCTGTCTTTAGGGATCCCAAAACTGGGAGAGCTCCCTAGCTCTGGAGAAGTAATTTAATTCCCTTTCTACAATATGGCACCCCGTGCCTCCCAAAGCTTCCTGGGAATAATGAAACCAGAGGTTAAATAAACACAGATAAAATAACAAACTCCAGCTAAAGCTGACAGGTGACAAAGTGTCTGTTAAATATTTCAGTAGTTGAGACACAGTGTAAATAATACTATTTTTAGCACCTTCTGGTACCCAGAGCCCAGGATTGGCTGGAAAGTTGAGGATTTTCCCTCTGATATTTCATCACACATTTTCCTACCAAATCCCTCCCGATTTCCCCCCTCAGGAATTTAGCTCTGTAGGGTCCTGTGTCCTGGCACAAGGGACTCCTCTCCAGCATCCTTGGTCCCCTTTCTCCTCCCCTCACATGGTGATCCCACCCTCAGAGTCTGGAGTGGGTTTTCTTAGTTAACCACATTTTACCTCCTGTTTTCCCCCCTGATATTCCTGGTTCAGAGTCATTTAGAAAATATAATTCCCCAACAACTCAGTGTGGACACAAAGTGCTATCAATGTGCCCAAAACTTTTTAGTTTAATAACTTCAGATCCTGAAGGTGTTTCTTTTGAGGGAATTAATTATTTTGAGGGATGAATTATTAAAGAATCAGAAACTCAGAAACCCCCTTGGTATTTGGCTCAGATCCCTTTTTTCCCCCACAAAATGTCTTCTTACCACAATATGTCAGGAAAAAAAAAAGGCAGTAGATACACAATGTGCATTTTCCTATATTTTCTATTTAAAGTGTGCTTTGCATAAGGTTTTTATGGCTTTCCAGTGCCTGTTCTTTTTACTGCCCTAGAGATTATAAATACAAATTAGGAATACAACAGAAATTTGTGTTAGAAATGCCAATTCCTGCCTGGAATGCCTGTGTGATGGGGAAGGGTATAAATTTATCTTTGAATATTATTTATTTGCACCCCTACCCCCAAAACTTTCTGCTTCCTAGAGATATATCTCCATATAAAACATACCCCTCTGTGTAAAACAAAGTGACCAGGGAAGGGTTACACCTTCTAACTTAGATACTGATGTCTCAGCAAGGCAAGCAAGGAGCAGTTTCAAACCTCTTTGCTCCACAAGGAAGATTTTCTTCCCCCTAAAAATCCTCTGGGAGACAAAAACTGTGGAACCCCCACTTTGATGTGTAGCAGGACATTTCCAGACCACAGTCCCTGACAGTTCCTGCCCAGCTGGAGCAACAAGTGTTATCTCACCCCAGCAGCACTGGTGGTTCCAGGAACCCTCAGTGGTCTCAGTTTCTGCTGTCACTGGTGCAAAAAGAACCTTGCTGGAGGTTTTGCTGGGGGTGAGTCCTTTGCTTCAGTCCCTCAGTGCAGAAACTTCTGTTCTCTTGTTGATTCTTCATGTTTTCTGGGGGGATAAAGCACAGGGAATCACATTATTAGTCTCTGTTAGTCTTCTATAAGCAACTTTTCGGCTGGTCAGTGAATTTAATGCAAATTTGAGTGAAGGTTAAGAGGCCTCATAGCTCCTT
This sequence comes from Scytalopus superciliaris, assembly GCA_013400415.1. NCBI lineage: Eukaryota > Metazoa > Chordata > Aves > Passeriformes > Rhinocryptidae > Scytalopus > Scytalopus superciliaris. The sequence continues at coordinate 15,963 of VXBX01009767.1, read as the reverse complement.
TGAGAGCTGTGGAAGTTGTGACCCTCTAAACTCCCCAGCCCAGGGAAGAACAGGGAGTTCAGCCTTTATCCACTCAGTCTGGCAGTGTTAAAACAAATGCATATATCCCAATATCCCTCCTTTCTCTTATGGGAATATTTGCATTAAAATATCAACATCCTTACGTGACTATGGCCATTAAAATAACAATATTCTTATGGGAATATTTCCATAAAAACAGCAATGCTGGTGTCCTGGCCTGACTCTGTGTTTATCCAGTGGCTGGATGAGGTCAGGCTTGTTGCACTCAGAGTTTGAGAAACTTCCCCCTTAATTATTTATCAAAGCCTTGTGTGTGTGTGTGTGAACAGCAGCTTGTTCTGTAGCCAGCTCAAAGCATCACGAGAAACACAACATTTGACTGCACAGGGTGATTTTTGCCTCCTTGATGGAATATTTCAGACCTGCTCATCACTACTGTGACATTTTTTGCCCCAATAGTAATTACAATGTGGCCTCTTGGCAGTTATTTACAGCTAAAAGGAGATAATTTATATGATTGTTCTTTTATGTTTTTCTTCTTGTTAATAAAAACCACACAAAATTTTCCTGCACACGGTAAAAAAAAGAACATTTTTGTCATTTTTTTTTCATTCATCATCCAAGGCTCACTCGGGAGAATTTTACTTCCAAATTCTGCACACCTTCACCCTGAGCTATGCCAGCAAGTCTTTCCCTATTAGGGAAGAAGGAAGGAAGATTCCTGAGAAATTGGTGGCTGGGAGGGTGGGCAGGCCCTGGCCCAGGTTGGGCAGAGAAGCTGTGGCTGCCCCTGCATCCCTGGGAGTGTCCAAGGGCAGGCTGTGGATGTTGGAGCAACCTGGGCTAGTGAAAGGTGTCCCTGCCCATGGCAAGGATGATCCTTAAGGCCCCTTCCCACCCAAACCACTCCATGATTCTGTATGATTCCATTTATGATGCTGTTACCTCTTGCTCTTTTGCTTCTTTCAGTGTTTTTTCACTCCTGATGAGGTACCAGGGTTCCTCCGAGATTTTCCTCAGCAGCGAAAGGGCTCTTTACACCTCAAAATTAACAGGAGTGAACTGATAGTTCACTGTTTCAGCTGCCTGTGGCCTCTTAGGGACAGGAAAGGCAGAGCAAAGAGAAACAGTTTGAGCTGCTTTGTTCAACTCGGGCACAGCAAACGAGACTCCTCAAAGCACAGACTTGCCTGGAAGGGACAGAGTGACAACATTCCTCCTCTCCCTTCACCAGCCAGCACGAAGAAGTCCAGCTGCCCCATCCTTCAGCCTGAGTGGAGGAGAGAGAACATGGCAATGGTGTAATTGGGAGCTATTTCTTTTCTGCCAGGCCATTCAGCTCCTGCTGGTGCTTTTCACTTGTGCTGCTTGACTGTGCCGGCCCTGGGGCAGGATACACCTTTGTCCTGGGTCTTCCCCCCAAATTTAAAAATCCCCCCCGTCTTTAGGAGCATTAATGGCCTGTAATAAACCCTGCTGTGTCTAAACGAGGTGTGGGGAACCAGGAGAACCCTTGAGGTGCCTGTTCCTCCTCCTGCCCCCTCCGCCTGCGTCGCTCCCCTGTGCCTGTTTATGGGGATTTATGGAATAAATCCAAACTCTACCCTGTGTAATTCTCAGTGCCTGCTGCCTGGCCCGTGGCTCTCAAAGGAGGCGAAAACAGAGGTTGTTTTTAAATGTCTCTGTGGTGAAGGAGGCCTGGTGGTTAAACCGGGGCTGCCCCAGTGTCACAGAGACAAGGTGAGTGTTCCTCTGACAGTGCACCAAACCGCGGCCTTTCCGAGCCCTTTGCAAGGCACCACTCCCTGCCCTCCTCCTCCTGCCTCCAGGCTGTGGCGGGGAGGGTTTCCCACCTCCTTATGGCCTTTCCCTGGGAATTTTGGCTGTGGAAGGCGTGGGATTCTCTGTGCTCTGTTTCTGGATCGGGATGGGGACAAGGACGGGGATGGCGGTGGCTGCAGCCCCTCATGTCCCCTCAGTGCCCTCAGCCCCCTTCATCCCCCTCATCGCCCTCAGCCCCTCATGTCCCCTCAGTGCCCTCATCCCCCTGCACCCCCCTCATCGCCCTCAGCCCCTCATGTCCCCTCAGTGCCCTCATCCCCCTTCATCCCCCTCATCCCCCTCAGTCCTTCATCCCACTCATCCTCTCAGTCCCTCACCCCCCTCAGCTCCCTTCACCCCCTCAGTCCTCTTCATCCCCTCAGTTCCTTCTCACCTTCCTCATCCTCTCAGTTCTCTTCATCCCGCTCAGCCCCGACAAACCTTTTCCCGCCCTTTTCCTGCAGGGCCCGTTACCATCGCAACGGCCGCGGGCAGCGCCCGCCCTTGCAGCGGATTGGCCGAGGGGCGGACGCGTCAGCATCGGATTGGTCAGAGGGGCTGTCTGTCAGCGCCCTGCCCCGCCCCTCCCGG
>VXBX01009767.1:0-12549 GCA_013400415.1 Scytalopus superciliaris | reverse complement strand
AAGGGGGCGGGGACGCGCTGTTGCCACGGCAACAGGACGCTGAGGGGAGGGCGGGGCGGGCATGGCGGCCGGGAGGGGGAACAGCGGCCGCTGCGGGGCTGAGGGGCTGTGGGGACGGGCAGGTGAGGCCCTGCTGCACCGGGCGGGGTGAGGGGCAGCCTGGGGACAGAGGGAGGCTCAGGGGGGCGCGAGGGCNTGGCCGTGCTGGGGATGGCTGGACAGGATGACCTTGGTGATTTTTCCCCACCTTAATGATTCTATAATTCTAAATCTCAAAGGCTTGCTGAAAAGGGTCCTGGAATCTGGCAGGTGGTTTCACATGTGATTCTCTGCTCTTAGGGCTGCCACACCTGACCCTGTTTTGGCAAGGGACTAGCACTTTCTTTCCTTGTTCCCTTTGCAGTGTAGTGGGGACTGACAGGAGTGCTCTGCAGTGTGTAACCCACCTGTGATTGTGTGTTGCAGGGTCCAGTGCCAGGGCTTGATGTGGAGACCCCGGCCCTCAGTAAGACTCAGCCATGGTAATACAGCTTTGGTCCTTCTCAAGAGTGCTCATACCACTTTTTAAGGAAATGGAGTTAATATCCAGTCATTCCCGTGGCTGCAGGACAGAGACTGACCTGCCCAAAATCACTTTGTGAGCAGGGTTGCACAGAGCTCTGGTTTTTGGCTTTTCTTGTCCTTGGTTGCAGGCTGTAAAAGTCTGCACATGTTGCATAAAGCCTTATTTAGTTTGAAATATCAGCTACAGGCCAAATTCCAGCCAGGAATATACAGGTGCTCCCACCATCCAGCAGAGACCCACAAGCAGGGAGTGGGGCTCAGGTGACTGACTGGCTGCAAATCTGACCCACAGCATCTCCCTGTGAAATGGGCACATTCCAGCACGGGAAGTGTCCCGCAAATTCCACCCAGTGAAGGCCTCTGAAAGAGGCTTCTCAAACATAACTCTGAGTTCAAGTGGTTTCAGTTGTGTGTCCCTGAGGGCTTAGAGAACAATCTGCCATCAGCTGCAGCCTGCACTCAGTTTTCTCTGGTTTTTCCTTCTGGTAGAGGGTCTGTGTGTTTATAAACACAACTTGACTGGGTTTTTTAATTTTTCTTTGTTTCACACAGTGATCCTGAGGATTGTGCCCCTGGCTGGGTTTTTATACCCAGAACAGGAATGTTTGTCTCTTTTGCACTTAGTGCAGAGCTGTGAAAGGACTTTTTAGAAGAGATGCCACAAAAAATACACTCCATATGCAGCTTTCCCCTGGTTAATGCCCAGCTAACAGTGACATGTGGCCTTTCCAGCTGTATCCTTGCTAATTCTTCCTAAGGAAGTGCTTGGAGCCGGGTGAAAACCCAGGGGAATGTCAGATGTTGGTGGGCAGATGCATAAAGTGACTTCTTGTGTGCTGAAGTGCTCTTGGCATCAGCCCAGAGATCAAAGTCTTCCAGACACTCACTGTGTGCAAACACTCCATGCAGCCTTTTCCCTGGGACTGGTTGTCCTCCCTCCTGGACATTCCTGGGATGCTGCCTCTCCATTTCCCTGCAGGGAGGGAGCCCCCCAGCTCCCTGGCAGGTTCTGTGGCTCAGTACCTGGAAGCAGCACCTTCCACACAGAAACACTCCGGGTTGGTTGGGAGTGTCCAGGAAGGATGAGAACATCCAGGGAGTGACTTGGATTCTGGCAAATCCCTCTCAGAGGAAATAGGAGGGTGTTCAGCCGCAGCACTAATGAACTGGAGTTAATGAGTGGTTTTTGGCCTGCTCCAGGGGTTTGGTGAGTTTTGGCAACGTCTTCCTGCACATGGAATGGCAGAGCTGCTGCTTGGATGTGTGTATCCACTACTGGTGGGAGAGCAGCTGTATCCCAGAGCCTTGGGAGAGAGTCCTGCTCTTCTGGTGGAAGATCCAGAGTCACACACAGTAGTGGATGAACTCAGGCTGAGCTTACTTCAGAATTGCATCCTAATGCATAAATTGAAATATCAATGCAAAGGAATGTCTGACTTCCACTGTGCACAAAGCTCTTTTAGCCACAGAGGAGCACAGGGGGCACTGATTAGCTCAGTCTGATGATGTGAAGGTTCTCAGCCTGCAGAGCAAACAGGGGTTTGGTGAGAGTGTGTTAATGCCTCTGAGTCCTTGTGCAAAACCACCCCGAAGTACAGGGCTCTGGGTGAGGGGCTCTGAGCTGATGCTGAGAGCCTGGGCTAAGATGCAGCAAAACAGCTGTTCTGGGATGTCTTTGGATCATGGAATCCCATATTAGTTCATATGGGAAGGGACCTTGAAGCCCATCCCACTCCCATTCCCTGCCATGGGCAGGGACCCCTTCCATAGCCCAGGTTGCTCCAAGCCCTGTCCAACCTGCCCTTGGACACTCCCAGGGATCCAGGGGCAGCCACAGCTTCTCTGGGAATTCCATCCCAGCCCCTCCCCACCCTCCCAGCCCCCAATCCCTTCCCAATATCCCCCCCAGCCCTGCCCTCTGGCACTGGGAAGCCATTCCCTGTGTGCTGTCCCTCCAGGCCTTGTCCCCAGTCCCTCCCCAGCTCTCCTGGAGCCCCTTCAGGCTCTGCCAGGGGCTCTCAGGTGTCCCTGGAGCCTTCCCTTCTCCAGGGGAGCCCCCCCAGCTCTCCCAGCCTGGGATCCTCTACCCAGAAGTGAGACAATAAAACACAAAACTGAGTGGTTCTCTGGTCATTTTCTCTCTGCAGGGAAATAAAACCAAACCCAAGGGCGGCAAAGGCAAGTCCAAAAAGAAAGGGAAGCAGGAAGTGAAGAAGGTGGATGTGTTCAGCCCTGCTGCCATGCTCAACGCTTACTACATCTCTCACAACGCCGCTGCCTTCCTGGAATTCCGGGGCTATCCCTGGCCTGGCTCTCCCAAAAAGAAGGGGAAGAAAAAGAAATGAAAACCAAGCTCCCTGGTGCAGAAGAGATCTTTTGTGATTAAACCCATCCCCAGCTCTGCAGCGGTCAGCTCACAGATTTTCCTTAATCGCTGTTGTGTCCGTACAAAGAGGCTTTTGTTGCAGCTCCAGCACAGGGTGACAAAGGGCAGGGGACACTGGGCCATTGTCATCTCAGCTGTGGCCCTTCACAGCCTCTGTGTGGATGGAAGGGTTGAGCCTCAGCAGGGCTTGTGCTGGGATTGGATTTAATCCCGCTGCTGCCATTCCTCACCGATGGGATGTGCTTCCCCTGTCTGACCCTGGGCTCAGAAAGTGCAATCCATGGCGGGATTGACTGTTCAGGATGATCTCAGGAACATCAGCTCATCTAGAGAGCCCTGTGAGGAGCAGCTGAGGGAGCTGGGGGGGCTGAGCCTGGAGAAAAGGAGGCTNTCCAACCCAAATGATTCCGTGATTCCATGTGTGAGGGTCTCCCAGCACTCCCTGTCTGAGTCAGCACAGAGCCATGAGATGCCCCCTGTGTATCCATGTGATTTCAGAAGGAAATGGCTAAATTTGGGCAGATAAGTATGTGAAGCTCCAGTGAATCTCCACCAGCTCTCCTTTGGCTGTTAAGCCTGGAGATCTAACTCAGGTCTCGTTAGTGCTGCTCTTGCAGCCAGTCAGAGATGAAGAACCCTCAGGCCTTCCCTCCCTGGAATTATTCTTCCCCCAAACATCCTGGCTGGACACCACAAGCTCCCTGCTACAGCTCAGAGCCCTGTTGCTCCATTTGCTCCATGGGTTTTCCCCAGCCCTCGGTAAGTTGTGGAGCAGCACGCTGAGGGAAGCTGTGCCACCCCCACCCACTGGAGAGTCACTGGGAGGGGTGAGGATGTGTCCTGACTGCTGTGGGCTGTGGAGAGATGGGAGGGAATCCACACGGGCTGGGATCTTGGAGAAAGAGCTGGGCAAACAGGATGTGCAGCAGGCTAGAGCTCCTCTAAGGGAACACTTCCCCACTCTCAGGGACACCCAAGGCACTGAGCGTGCACAGGAAGTCCCACAGCAGCATTTCCCTGGTTCCTGAGGGCTGAGAGCCACGGGGAGGATCTGCTGGAGCAGCGAGTTGGCTCCCAGGCCATCCCTGGCTGACTTCCCTGTGGGAGGAGGAGCAGGACCCTCCGGCCTCCGGGTAACTTTATGTCCCAGGTAGCACAGCAGTCAGTATGATGTGACCCAGCCCACGCTGCTTCCCCAGCCTCTGTGAGCAGGTTTTGACCAGGGACAATCTCACAGCTGCTGGCATTGCCAGCTGCCCAACCACTGCCACGTGGGCTACTGCAAACTCCACTGCGTTTGCTCCACGGCCAGAAAACAAATCTGGAATTGCTGAGGTCGGAAAAGCTCCAAGTTGGAGAAGATCACCAAGTCCCACTGTCCCCCCCTCAGTGTTCAGCACTCCCCCTGCCCTCAGGACAGACACCCTGAGGTGGGCACCGTTTCCTGGCTGATTAACCCGCAGCTGGGGTGTTCTGATGGCTCAGGGATGTGGTTTGTGGCACCCGGCTGTTCTGGGCAGTGCACCCACGTCTCTTGCTCAGCACTGACTCTGTTCTGGCCTCCCCCACCACCCCCCAGGAAGTCTCTGCTCGCAGCAGCTCCTAACCATTTCCTCCAGATATCAGCCTTCTAAAGATCTCCTGCCACCTCTGTATTCAGCATCTTGAGCTAAATGTTTTTAAAATTAATTAAACCCCCAAATGATTCCATTTTTTATGACATATTTACTACACAGAGTTTCCAAGCACTGAAGTAGGAACTGCTTGGCACCATTTAATGACTGTTAAAAGCGAGCAAGGCCATTTTCACAGCTGTGCTAAACTGGACTTACAATGAGTTCCACAATCCAAAGTTTTACTATCCCAAAATTACTGCTAGGAAGAGTGAAATTATTGCTATTTATTATATTATTTTACCACGTACAAACGTGATTCCAGCATGGTGGAATTGAGGACAGCAGATGGTGACCAGTGAGGTGCAAAGTACACAGACTCTGTACATACTTTCTGGTGGATCTGAAAAGACAAGAGACAAGAAAACCCTCCCAACCAACCCAAACTGGAAAATGAAACACTGGTTTTTGCCCCCTTTTCCCTCTCACACCTCGATCCAGCTGAATTGTGCATGCAATTCCAGCTCCCTGAGTGTTAATAAAGACCAAGAGACGTCTCTAAAGAGAAGCTGGGACTTTGGCTGTGACTTTCCAGGAGTCTCCCCTGTGGGATGACACTTCCAACCACTGCTGTTTTATCCCAACCTGTAAGAGTTTCACTCTCTGTTGGGCTTTTCTGCCTGCTGGGATTTAAGCTGAGTTTATGATGAATAAAGCCTGCTCTGCTCAAATCCACAGAGGGTTTATGGTGAGGTTTTTGGGGAAATTTCGTGCTGTTTCGGTGCCAGCTCTGGCAGGGAGTTCCATTCTGCAGTGCTGGGGCTTCCTGTGCTGTGCTGGCACTGTTGGTTAACGTTTCCTGCAGGAAGTTGTGCCCAAACCCCACTGTCAGAAACACGGGGGACGTTGATTTGTGTGTCAGTGGGGGGGAGATATGTGAGTGGTGGAGATAAATATGTATTTAAGTTTTAATGAAAGGTATTACTGACCACGTTTGGAGTCGGGGTGTTTCAAGCTGGATGAGAGCAGCTTCCCATCTTTTCCCCACTTCCCTTACCCAGTGCTTCCCTACTGCCTGGTATCTCCTTATTCTTATTATTTTCACCTGTTCTTGTTCTTTTCACCCAAGGAAAAGCACAGTGGGCCTCCATTGTACGGAAGAAAGGCTTGGGAAGGGACAGGGATCCCTTTGTCCCAGTTCTCATTTGAAGAGCTGCCCTGGCTGTCCCTTCCCAACCCCAGGGGCTCTTTTCCTCATAAGAGGTACCTCCCTAACAAAGAGGTGCTCGTGGAGAGTTTTTAAAGAGGAAACTCCTTCCAAAAGGCATATTAAATCCTGGCACTAAATATTGTCAGCAATGAATTTTTCAGTGGGTTAACTCCTTCCTCATGTGCTTTTTTCACTCTCCTGGTTCCCTGTTGCCACTTCAGGTGTCCTCCAACAAGTAGAAACCCCCAATTTTACTGTCTTTTTACAAACCTCTCTCTTACAAACTTCCTGTAGATTTAAAAAAAGCTACTGTCTTCTGCTCTTGTGACTGTCACACAAAGGGCCAGAAGGAATAAAATATTAAAACTTACAGAAGGAATTGCTATGCAAGTACCAACGTCTTCCATTCCAGCCTCTGCAATGATTTTGTGGCCACTGCATATTTAATATATATTTAATAGATTTAAATATCCACTACATATTTAATATATATATTATACTACTATAGACTAGATAATATTGTATTTCATATGTAATTCTCTGGCAGCTTTCTGGAGGTATTCAGTGAATTCAGGAGTCCTGCTCCTTTTGATGTCCTTACAGGGCCTTCCCACCCTGACAGCCTCACACCACATCAGCCCTGGGAAGAAAGGGAGATTTTCCTTGATTGTTGGGATTTTTGTTTTTTTTTGTTTGGTTGGTTGGTTGTTTTTTGTTGGTTTTGTTTGTTTGCTTGTTTGTTTTGCTTTAAGCTGCACAAAATTTTGTTTGAAATTATTTAGTTCTTTTAAAATAAAATCTAGGCCTTTAAGCCTGCAGTGTTCCTTTGAGGTCATTATTCCTACATGGCAATCAAAGGGAATTTTTTTAATTTCCTGTTAAGGCCTGGTATATTCCCCACTAAGCTGGAGTAAACCAAGTGTGAAATCTTCTCTATGCAAAAGCCTGGCTTAGTGTCAGTACTTCTCCCAGTTGTCTTCTGGCTGAAATTGGCACTAAAAGAGAGGAATGTTTAAGGAAAATGGGCAAATACTGAATGCAACACATGGTTACAGCAGCTTCCTCGTGCCATGAAGGGACCAGTTTGCTCTCTGGGGGCAATTCTTGACCTAAATGTTTTTATTGCTGGATGTTGGAATATTCTCAACAGCTGGAACTGGGAGGATTGGCCAAGGGCTCCTCCAATCTAAAGGGAAATATCAGCAGGGAGACCAGAGCACAGGAATTACTGAAGAGTTAGTGAAGAAAACAGAAATACTGTTTAGTATTTTAGTCAGTTTAGCTAGTTAGTTACGTTAGTTTTGGTTCAGTATTTTATAGATAACTACTCAGTATTATTTAGTATTATAAATAACTGTTTAATACAAGCTAAAAATGACATTTAGCTTTGGAAAATCCTCTTCTCTCTCAGGGTGATTCAAGCAGGTCACACAACTCCTGGGGGTACTTTCCCCACATCATTTTATGGGATTTGCCTGTTCTGTGAAGTATGAGATAACCAGCCAGGGAGGAGAGTTCTCTGTGCATCCCGAGATGTTAAATCAGGAGTTACAACCCTTAGGTTTGAGTTAATGTTGTATTGGCAAAACAGTTTTGGTTTGGTTTGTTTTGGGTTTTTTTTACCTCTCCTAGTCTGAAATAAAATGTTTGTAGAATAAACCTGCCCTCAAATCCTCAACTGATCCAATGGAGAGAGAGAATTTCTGCCCTGGGATATTTGTGGTGCTGGGAGCTCCCAGTCCTTGATTTAAGGTATTCCCCACTAGGGAGGGTTGTGGGAATGCTGTGCTGGTGTAAAATGGATCTTTTTTCACCGGAGGGGCCTGCTGAGGACCATGATTTCATGTCTGTAGAGTCTGATGTGGTTGTCAGCAGGTTTTGCCAAGCCCTGAGGCAGTGAGGGCCCAGTGAATCAGGCTGGGATGTGCTGGAGCTTTGTCTTAGGCCAGCAGTGAGCCCTGAGTTTTCTGTGGTGTCCAGCTCTGCTCAAATGACACGGCCTGAGCCGGTGCCCCTGCAAGCCAAGAGCCCTTCTTCTGTCACCTGTTGTTTTGGCCCCTGAGACACTTTATCCAGAAAGCCCTTCTTGAAAATAGATCCAATATTTGAGGGAGCACCTGATAATTATAGCTTGTCCCTTGGGAACTGGCCAAGGACTCGCTCTGTTTCCTTTGGTTTCTTCACACTTTTATGGATTCCTCCTCCTTTTCCACTGTCTTACACACGTGGCTTGCACAATCCCTGTTGCCATCACCAGGAAGCAGAGCAGGTAACATTTCAAGCTCTTACACACTTTGCTTTTCTCACCTAGAACCACATGTAGGGGCTCTTGGAACGTTTCACCAGGTCTTAAAAGGTCTTCCCAAACTGGCACCACAAACGTCCTCGGGAGAGATCCAAAGAGGAGGTCATGGTTTGGGGGATCTCAGGCTGGCAGCTTCCTGGGGGTGCCTCTGGTGAGCTCCCCAGTGTCCCTTGGCATTCCCAGGCAGCTCCAGGACTGTTCCTGTGCCTGCACATGGCAGAGCTGTTGCTGGTCCTGAGCTCACCTAAACCCACAGCTCATCGCTGTCCTTACACTGGTTTTTCATGAAGTGAGGGTTGTTGTGCCCCCTTTCTCTTAAAATTCCCTCCTCTCAGCTCTTTAGGGTAAGAAATCCCACTCCTTTCACCCTTTAATTTCCATGTTATGTACTTTAAACCTGTTATTCCTCTTGCTTTCCTCCCTGCTTCTGTTTCATCAGCACAAGGTGACAACACCTCTGACTTGCAGTTTTCCTTCTCCACAGGAGAGTCATAAAACTGAGACTCGCGGGATTAATCTTTCCTAAATCCAAATGTCTGCACTAATGCCTGGACTAGTTGCCTGGATTTATCCAGTAGGAGCAGCTCAGGATGGGATCCCTCTGATTAAATGTAGGCAGAGGCTTAAGGCAGTCCTGGGTGTCTTGTTTAGGTGTGGGGACACCTGGTGAGACCAATCCCACTCTGTGACATAGAGACTGTGCTGAGGAAGCAAATTAAGATTTGGTGAGGCTACAGAAATGTAAGTTCTTCACGAGGGAGACCAGCATGGCCATTGCTTGGTCCTCGGGAATTTGGGCTGAAGGCCATGAAAAGGTGTGTGAGAGAGCTGGGAAAGCTCTGTGTCTCTGGTGCCTTGGACAATGAGGGTAAAACGGTGAGGGATGTTCTGCCTGTCTGAAAGGAAACCACTCGTGCCTTTGGGGCACCCCAGAGGGCAAAAGCCCCTGGTGCTTTCAGCGGGGGGTGTCTCCGGGGTGGGGGGCGGAGCTGGGCTGGAGAGCTCCTGGGAGAGGAGGCACAGCCAGGCCGAGCTGTTATCAGCCCTACACAGTCGGGAGCTTGGCCCTGGCTCCCGCCTCCTTTCTCCCGCCCTTCCAGCCTCATCTTTGCCTCCCCGTTCCTTGCTGTTGCCATAAATCCGCTGCAGTTCGGTGCAGGGAGCACTGGGAGAGCCGTCCAGAGCAGCCTAATGGGCCCTTTGTCTCTCCGGAGCTGTTACTCTCACTGCTGTCAGAGATGGGGGAATGGCACGGATCCAGCACGGCCCTCTTTGATTCCCAAACACTCTGGGAACTGGCAGGACAGAAACAATTCGCCACTGGCTGTGGGAAGCAGGGGAGAAGCTGAGTGAGCCCAAAATCCAAATGGACTGGTGGCTGCAGAAGGAACCACAGGTAAAGCTGCTGTGCCCAGAACACGCCACCCATCACTTGTGTCGCTGCACATTCTCACCCCATTTTCCTGGATAATCACACGCCAAAACAAGGGGCTCGGCCCCAGTCCTGGGAATCTTCCAGATCTCCACACCATGCAAACTTCCCCTTGCTGATGGGAGAACTGAGGTCTCCAGAGGTGTGGAACAGATCCCCTTTCTGCTGTGACCCTGCTCCTAACCCTGCTCCTAAGGGCAAACTTTTGGGACTGCCTTGAAGCACCGCTGGTCTGGGTGAGCATCCACAACTCCAAAATTAGGCAGCAGAGCCCTAAAATCATTTATTGCTGTCCAAGAAAACAAATCTTGAAATTAACTGCTCACTGCCCAAGTGCTTTCTGTAGCTGGGTATTAACTGGTGCAGTTTTGAGTGCGAGCTGGTTCTGGGGGTGATGCCAAAGAGTAAAAAAAGAGGTAAGCTCTGCAATTAGAGTTCTGACATCATAACCCAGAGAGGCCACACTGGAAACGTGTCTGGAGATGACACTGAACCTGAAACAGAGAAAAAGGTTCTGGATGTGTCTGTTCAACGTTACTGGCAATCTGGGAAAGAGAACAAATAAGTGTGTTAAATGAGGAGACTGGAGAACTGGAATTCTATGGGAGAGAGAATTTTGGACAAGGGGGAATGGCTTCCCAGTGCCAGAGGGCAGGGCTGGGGGGGATATTGGGAAGGGATTGGTGGCTGGGAGGGTGGGCAGGCCCTGGCACAGGTTGGGCAGAGAAGCTGTGGCTGCCCCTGGATCCCTGGGAGTGTCCAAGGGCAGGCTGGACGGGGATTGGAGGAATCTGGGCTATGGAAGGTGTCCCTGCCCATGACAGGAGGTTGGAATTGGATGGGCTTTAATGCCCCTTCCCACTCAAACCACTCCATGATTCCATGATTTTCTCTTCCCAGATCCAGGATGTGGACATTCAAACCCTTCTGGGCCTGCCCTGTCACCAGAACTCCCCTGGGTGTCCAGGCCAGGCTCCCTCCCCTTCTCTTGGCCAAATGCACATTTGCACTCCCAATTAGTCTTCTCCCAAGCTTTCCAGGTAGGATTATGGGTCTGTGGCACAGCACAGGACCTGCAGGACAAGCCATGGAGACACCTGCTGATGCTCAGTGTTCCAAAGAGAAAGCTGACTTGTTCACACTGGGAAGTGCTGCCTCTCTGGAGGGCTTTTCCAGCACATCCCAAATGAACATCCATGCTGCTCCTGGTGCTGGGTGCCCTCTTCTCCACACAGGGGTGGAAAAGAAAAAGCCCACATGTGCCAGCCCCGATCCCAGCTCCCAACTCTGTCACAATGCCATGGTTGGATCGGCTCATTCCGAACTGATCAGCCTCCAAAACAAGCACCTGGATGGGATATCCAGGACATCCTGCCATCCACCCTGCTCCCTGAGGCAGGAGCAACCCCACCTGCAGCATTCCTGAGCAGGATTGTGTCCAACCTGTTCTGGAAACCTCGCACTGGGGAGACTCCAGTGTCCCAAGGCCCCTCCCGAATTGTCACACCCTACACCACCAGGGAGTTTTCATCTGAATCCACCTTCCCGTGGGACCTTCCCCCTGCAGAGAACCTGGGCCATCCCAGACCGTGGGGTGGCACATTCCCAGGCCTGTGTCCCTGCTCCAGAACTGCTGAGGAGCACAAGGGAATTCCAGCTGCCTCCACACCTCCCTCACCATCACAGAGCAGCACCTCCAGGTGGGATATTCCCATCACTCCTCACCTCCTGCCCTAAGAATTCAACTACTATTGCTTTATTGTATTTGTATAGGCAAAAAAAAGTCATGTTTCATTCCAACGTCACACTATTCCTGTGTTTTCCCTGTCTCCCTGACTCCCAGTAAATTTGCAGAGTGTAAGGACAAAAATCCCATCGTTTTTAGTACAATGACACATCCCTGTGGAAAAGGTTCCTCCGGGGATGTTGGGAAACAAAACCCACCAGACACATTTTCCACCCATACAAATCAAACTGGGAATAATTGAAAGTCTCTGGAATTTTTGATCCTCTGGACCTTTGGCCCGGAGCACACAGTAAATACAAATTACACAATCCTTACTAAAGGGATATAAGGAATGAAATACAAAGAATGAAATACTTAAATACTGGAAGTATTTTGCTTTCCAGGCTGCTCTTAACCAGTTTTTGGGAACTCTTCCCGTGCCTGTTCCCGGTGTATTTTCCATGTCGTTCCTCAGGTGTGAGGAAACAAATCCTGGGTGAATCAGACACCAAGTCCCATCTCCAGACTCCTAAAAAACACAGATTTATTCCTAGTTTTGTTATTTCCATGAAAAATGGGCCACAGAAAACGGGAAAAAAAAAATTAAAATGGATTTTCCCACCAAAAAAAAAAAAAAAGAGAAAAAAGGAAAAATTCACCAAAAAAGGGGGAAATTTCCATTTTAAACTGAATCTTTCCCATAATTTCAATTTTAAAATAGATTTTTCAATTAAAAAAAAAAGGGGGAAAACCCCATTTTAAACCGGGTTGTTCCATAAAAAATGGAAAAAATGTGCATTTTAAACTAGATTTTTCCACAATATCCATTTCAAACCAGGTTTTTCCATACGAAATAAAAAACCCCTCTATTTTAAACTGGATTTTTCCACCCAAAAAAAAGGAAAAAAAGAAAAAAGCAAAAAACATCCATTTTAAACCGGATTTTTTCCACACAAAATGGAAAAAAATCTATTTTAAACTTGATTTTCCACCAAAAAAAAAGAAGAAAAAAAAAATGTCCATTTTAAACGGGATTTTCCCCACACAAAAATTGGAAAAAATATCCATTTAAAACTAGGTTTGCCCACACAAACTGAGGGGAAAAAAAGTATTTTAAACTGGATTTTTCCACAAAAAAATTTGAAACAATATCCATTTTAAACCGCATTTTTCCACCCAAAACGGGGGGATGGGGGGAAATCTATTTTAAACTGGATTTTTTCACCAAAAAATTTTTGAAAAAATTTCCATTTTAAATTGGATTTTCCCTCACAAGATGGAAAAAAAAGAAAAAATCCATTTCAAACCGGATT
>VXBX01009765.1:65067-75692 GCA_013400415.1 Scytalopus superciliaris | reverse complement strand
ATGTGAGATATGCTATTTGTGATTTACACCCATGGCCACAGGACAAAAATTATTCTGAGTGAAACAAAAGGTCCATCCCAGAAATCTTGACACTGTATATGGGTGACCACTATACTGACATACTCACTTTCTGATTTCCAGATGAGAAAAAGGCCTCAGGTAGTTCTTATGCAAAACATAACACACATCTTTGTGATACAATGGGAATCTGCAGTGGCACTCTGTCTTGCCAGGGGTTATTTGTGGTTTTATCCTAATTCAGTATTCAGCTAAAAGTATGATAAGAGACAAATTCTATCTCTTCTTATCAGACTATAGCCTCCAATATATTATCTGAAAGTTTTTACAGGTCTTAAGATTATATATAATAGTAGATTTTATAGAAAGTAATTTTCAACAATATTTTAAAGGTTTTTTTATGACAGGTAATTTTCTCTATAAATATTTATGAAAACATACTACAAGGAGCTAAAAAATCATTCTATAATTTTTTCTGTCATCTTATACAATACATAGCTTATATATGAAAGTAAATTTCCTGTGTTTAAGTAAGTTATTCTTAACCAGGGTATAAAAGAAGTGTTTTGCTACAGTTTGTAGCAAGAAATAATTGGGAAAACTTCTAGAAAAAAATAATATGATAATATTTTCAAAAGTTTGGTGACTCTCAGTAGAACTAAATTTTTTCATGGTAAGAAATATTATTCAGTCAATTTATAAAAATTTTACTATTATTGTTTCACAGAAGACAGTTTTCTAAATACAAAATTGATGGATGAAAAATGCTATACTGCAACATTCAAATGTTTTCTTTTTGTCTACTTAACTAAATACAGATAAATATTGGAAATGTTGAGACTTCTCTTCAGACCGCAAAACAACATAACATGAAAGTGATACTATAATGACTAAAAGGAATTGATCTGACATTTTATTTTTTAACCATAATAATCATAAAATACATACCAATCCACTGCATATATTCATAAACAGAATCTTATTTGTAATAAACTGAGTATTCTATGAGAAAAATATTGAAGAAAATCACACTAATTTTGCATGCTTATTTTCATTTTTGCAATTTAAAACTATGCTTGATAATCCGAACAAAGACTATGCACTTAAAATTGTGTTTGAATATAGAGAAAAAAATTCTGAAGACTCTATTTGCACTGATATAATCTGGAAATTCATTGCTATACTTTGGTTTCTACCAAAAAAAGAAAAATCATATCAGATGTTTCTCTTCATTGCAAAAGCAAGTTGCTCTAGAAATGTGTTTGTCTCTCTCTATATGACTGGCTATTCAAATTTGTTTTTCTGAGAGTATTTGTTTCATGGATGTCTCCTGTATTACTGATCTGGTATGAGTGATTCATGTTTACATGTCTATAAATGCTGAATGCCAGTGAAAGGCTTAACATTGCTGTACAGTGCATTCAACATGTTTGCAAGGTTAGCACCGATGTTAAATGTTGCCCGTTTTCCCATACAACAGGAATGCTGTGATATGGGACTGTTTTCCCATGCAACAGAAGGAAACTAAGTCCTGTAGTGGTGTGGCAGTTCAAGTAGACTTACATATGAAATCAGTTTCAAAACCTGGTAATGTTACAATATATCATCAAACTGTTGTAACAATGAAACCCAACAGCATCAGTCTAAATTCGTACATGGCAAAAGTTTAAAGTTGGATAAATATTCTGAAAAAGAGTGGGCCTACATATCAGTTTTCTGCCAGTATTGCTGTTTCCATCAGAGATGTGAAGATGCGGTAGCTCGTTTTTAAAAAGTTTTACCTAACTGTACTGATTTTGCTTGCTTTCCTTATCTGAACTGATATTGCAAAATAAATATACATAGAACTGTAGTAGTACAAGTACACAGTAGAGCTCTGACATTAAATTGTGCCCATTGAGGGAACTCTTCATTGACAGTGTGCTAGAAAGTCAGTGCAAAACCTTTGACTCTGATACTATTCCACCCACAGTGGATCATTAGTAGTATAATTATTCCTGAAATATTTTAAGTGCAAACACTACTCCCTGGTTTGACAGGTCTTTCATTTGGGTGGTCATTTTGGTCATTTTGGTTTGGGCTTTTTTTGTTTAACCAGAATTTTATTATTATTATTATTATTGTTACACCCCAGTCCTGAAGGCTCAACTTTCACCAGGTGACACTTTAATTTAAGGCTCCAAGAGATTTTGCTCACACAAACTCTTGTAAAGCCATTAGCTCTTTGGTACCTTGAGTTAATATCTGGAGAATAACTACACATTTTTGTCTAAGATATTTCTTTCAATTTGGTGAGAAAGTAGGCATTTTGGCAAAAAGAGTTTTACAGAGATAGACACGCAACTTCACAAAAGCATTACAACAGATTACCAGGACTAACAAGCACTGCTATAGTAAGGAACTTTTGTTACACCCAGCAAACACAAACTCCATGCAGCTTAAATTAGGTACAGAAAACAGGTGTTTAGGTTACCCACAAGAGGAAGAAAAGAATAAAGGAAGAGAGATTAAAAGAAGAAAGAGCAAAGAGAGGAAAAAAGAAAGAAAACTAGAAGGTCACCTGTTGACACCTTTGAAAAAGAACAGGCCAAAGCCAACCATTAAGATCTCCTGCTGCCTTCTTATCTGTTCTCATCACTGTGGCCACTCCCTCCAGGCAATACCTTTGGTTCACCAACCACTCCCTGTTCCCTTAGCCAAAGTGACAGGTATCACAGCCTATTAGAGGCTCCTGGGGGTGTGATGTGGGCAGGTTACCTGGCAGACCTTATTGACAGGTGCCCCATGTGGCCTCCATGCTATGGCTGCTGACTCCAGGGGCTGTCTTGGCTGACCCTGTGGACACTGTGATAAAGGCTTAGTTCCCTCTCCTAACATGCCCACACAGAGACATGCCACTCCACAAGGTGGTTCTGATCCAACAATAACTGATCTGGTATGTAACAATTATTACAACATTAAAAGATAAATATTTACCTACAAGAAGTATGGAATTTTTCTTCAAATCTTGATGGGACATTGATTACCCTACATTGCAACACTGCAACATTCAATTACAACAAACAAATTACAACATTCACCTATTACATAAATAGGTGAAATTCAGTGTTTTGTCCCAAATCTACCTGTACTATCTGTAATGGAATTTCTTTTGTGATCAGAGCCTAACTCCAAAGGCAAGTTTTGTTTGCAAACTGTAGACCTTCTTTTTGTCCATGCATTTTGATAAATGAGCTGAAAAGTATCACACCCTCTCATCTTTCATGGAGCAAGTCTAAGTAGAGGTCTTTCCCAAACAGATACAACGTATTCCACAGTAAACATTTTGTTTAATTTATTTTCTCATAGAAACAAAGCACTTTGAAAAGAATAAAGGGAATAGCAGCTGGCAATTTCTGTTTTGCACTGAAATGCAAGTGCCTGTGGTTAGAATTTGTTTGGAGACTGCAGAATGCCATGGAAAAACATTCCATGTGCACATTGAGAAAAAAGAATTAGGAAGAAGAGCATCAGTAGTTAGAGAGTTTGATCTTGTAAGAGTCTTACTGTATAGATTTTAATTAGTCTTGTCTTCTAACATGGGTATAGTGAAAGAACTGCCTAATATTTATTTAGCTGACTATTACTAAAAAACCCCCACATTTTTAATAGTTATATGTAATTACAACAATACTTGTGTTCCTGAACATATATTCGAGATATATATGGAAGAATTTTGACCATTTTCAAACATGTATAACTTACGTTGAGCTAAAACTCTCATTATTTCTTTTTTAATAGTTTTTAATTCTAAATACTTTCTTTTTTGAGAATTCATCTTCAGTTTGATTCAATGAGATTAACATAAAAGTTTGACTATAAATGCCTTTTCTGTCAGTGAAACTAAGGAGGGAAAGTTAAGTTACCAAAAATCTCCAGCACTTACAAATTAGAGCTAACATTTTTTTTCTTCTTTTTTGTCTTCCATTCTAGTTCTTCACTGAGTCCTCTTGAGGTGAATAAAGGGCTGTATGCTCTCAACAATTATTCTTAGCTGTTGTATTTCCATCCTCATTCGTTTTCTACATAATGACAAAAAAATTAGAGAAAGATAATTAGCAGCACCATCATGAGTATTCTTTACGCTCCCCCCCTCCTCCCCGACCCCTCCCCCTTTTCTTTTTTTTTATTACCATAGACTTCTGGCTTCTTGTCCTATTTTTAAAGTTCATCTTATCTAAGATTTAGTGCCAGTCATTTGCATAGTCATGTGTAACACTAGCAAATCATTTATCTTAATAGAAATGGAAGACATCTGTCCATGATCACTAGCTGTGTTCTTTAAATGGGAAAAGCAATTTATATTCTACTTGTTTTTATGAAAGTGGTCCCATTCTTGAGGTTTTACCAGACCAACTATTACAAAAGCACTTTTAGAAAATTATTAATATTTGAACATCTTGAATTTTGATTTCAGACTTCAAAGACTATTTGTCTCAACGTTTACAGACTTAAGATGAAAGCAAAGTGGGAATCGTAAGTTAAAACCACATCCTTACAAGTTGCCTGTTTCAGGAATTGCCGTCTTCGATCCCAAGTGATTCTGCCTTGCACTGGTGTCTCTCAGTTATTTGTATGCCATATGCATCTGCCTGTCAACTGACAATTGTGCCAGCTCAGATAACACTTCCAAGCAGAGATTTCATGTGTCATTCTTCACTATATAAACTGAACTTTGTAGAGATCAGCAGCCTTCCATAAGATCTCTTGCTCTTTCCTCAAGCTCTACAGTGACAGTAACACCCTGTATAATGTCCCATGGAAATAAACTGCCTGATGTTTTCTGCAGCATGTGAGAAATGTGATACCTGAATCACTGAAAAAGCAAATTTAGCACAGACAATTCCATATGTAACATCAAATAGAATGAGCTCCAAAGTTGCAATAAAATCTTAAAAAACATATGAACAGCAACAACAAAGGCTTCCTTAGCATAAAAAGTGGTAACATTTTCTATATATATGCTTCAGCTATGTCCCTTACCCAGAAAAAATAAATTCATTTACTTTTTTTTCTGTTTTGTTCTCTGCTCCATAAAAATACCACCTGCCAAGTTACTGAGTATTTACAGATCAACAATAAATTCAGTATTTTCTTTAAATTTGGTAACAGATGTTGAATCATTCTAGAATTAACTGATTCTATGTGGTTTCTTGTAGCAATTAAACGTGTAGCAGTTCTCTGAAATGCTGAAGGATCTAATTTTTCATTTGCATAATTGTTTATTCTAGTTAGACAGTAGTTTAAAATCAAATCTTACAAAAAGCAGTGTAATAGAAATGAAAGAGCAATAAGTAAGTATCTGTGCAGATGAAGAGATACTGGTTAAGCCTATTTATGTAATACCTAAAATTCAAATGAATCTCTGAACAGAGATTTCAGAAGATGAAGTTTTTAAGAGTTTCAATTAGACTTATCTCCACATTACATATGCAGTCTCTAATTGGAGAAGCAATGCCAAGGAAGCAGGGAGTTCTGGATGTCTGATTCAGAGAAAAAGAAAACTTATCGATTCTTCAGAAGATCAAATTAAATCTTCTCATGCTTCAAAGTCTTCCAGTCCTTTTTTCAACAGCATCTACACTCTCTGACTCCACTGGGCCATGAATTCCTACAGTATCCTCATTGCCTAGAGAGAGACAAAGGTTACTGCCTTTCCATAATGGTATCTATTTCTGCTGAAAAAAAAAAAAAACACCTTACTTTGAATGTCATTAGATTCTTTTTACTACCCTCCAGACTTTAAGCTCTACAGGAAAGGAAGAGTTCCTGGAAATTCAATAATTGAATTAATAAAAAATAGAAATGGGGTTTAAAAAATCACATACTTTCTATTTAGTTTAACCAGACATACTATTACTTTTGATAAAATAAGTAAACAGTGCTAGTCCTGGGTTACCAGAATAAGAGAATATTGTTCCAAAATAGCCTTGAAACTGAGTGGAACTGGACATTTGTAGTGTGGCCTCAGGACAGAGGTAACCTTCCTTGGCAAAGAGTCTTTGCAGCAGATATCATAGACTGTTGGAGAGTCTGAACTGCAGGAAAAAGCACACTGGCAGCTTATCCTCTTGTTGTGCTGTTCCTCAGTCCTTTCACATGTTCAGTTTGTTGGCATAGGAACCAAAAATATTTAACATGCAATAGTTGACATAAGAGTCAAGATGAATGTACCGTGTGGGTCACTTAGAACTATTGCTGTTATCTTTTTTTTTAGTCTTTCCTCATCTCTAATGAAAGAACAAAGTGAATCTTTCCTGAAGGGTCCACATGAGCACAATACTTCCTTGTGTACAAAGACACTGCAGCTTTTTATTGCCAAAGTATTGTTCAAATACCAGACATGTAAACTTTACTACTGGCATAAATTCCAGTTTCAACTTCAAAATAAACACTAAAAATAAGGATCTTTTGTCAGTCTTCCTCTGATATTCTGTCTCTAGCAAACCCCTTAACATCTCATTGTAAAATGTTTGGAATGTGCTAGAGTGTTTTTATGGAGTATCAAACAATTCCAGCTTTAATTGCATCCCCTTTTTTGCAGGGTACTGTATTTCTGAAATTAGCCATCATTCTAATTCTATGCAGCTAAGACAGTTAAGACCATACCATGTCCTCTACAGTAATTAGAATGATCTAATGGTGCTGGTAAGTTGTACATCTCACTGATATCATGCTCTAGTGTCCTCTTGTGCTGTTTAATTTGCATTCACAGTCTCTTGTTCAGACAAATTATCTTAGCTCTTGGAAGTCCTTTGACTAGCTAATATAATACCTACAATAACAATTGATCTGGAAGTTGAAAATTCATGCAAGCTTATTACAATAACTTCTTTCCTCTTTTTTTTTTTTTTTCCAAGACCACCAGCTCCTATACCGTAACAAAAATCATTACTTGTTACTCACTGTAGCATATCAAATTTTAGATTATAAACTGCTTGGGGCAGGTGTCATGTCTCTTATGTGTTGTGCAAACAGGATAGTGAACATTGCATAACCTAAACAACAACAACATGGGACTGGATCATACCCTTAAGTCATATGCACAGACAGCCTTCTTTACAGAGACTGTCTTGTATCCCAGTCTGGGAGAAAGGGATATGTCAGCTGGTTCCTCAGTGTTGCCCTATAACAATGAAACCCTACTTGAGATCACAAAAGAATTAGCTGTAGGGTTGAATGAAAAGTGGCCAGATGAAAGAAAGGAGTTCAAAAGGGCAGATAAATTTAAATATCTAAAACCAGATTATCATTAAATTCCACTCTAAAGGGAAGCCCTGAGTAAAATTCATTAGGCCAAAATTATAACTTAGAACAGTTTTTAGTATTTATTTTCTAATTATAATAACAAAAGGAAGATATTATATTTTACCATGTTGGGATTAGCTATCTATTTCAGTGGAGTCACTCCAGATTTATGTTGGTGTAAATGAGAGAAAAAATTGCCCTAATTCATTCTCCTGAGTTTCTATCAAAGTCACTTGGAATAGTTTCTGTCTTTCCCTCTAGCTATTTTAAAGATACCACAACAAAGAGTTTTCTTTCCTGCCAAAATCTTGGTATTTTAAACTAGCTCCTTCTATTTAATAACAAGAGCATACATTTTAACTCTTAACTGAAGGCAACTACAAATATTCCCACTGACAACCAATCTTCCAATCAAATTGCCAGAGCATATCCAGTCACTCAAGAAACAAGTATCATCAGAGACTTTCAGTTTTAAGTCCACAGGTTATTTGATCTGCCCAAGCCTCCCTTAACACTACTTTTTGCATAATCCAAGTAAAACAGATACTTGAGCATTTCATCTAAACCAGAGAGAAGAGAAATGAAAAGAGCTCCAGTCACTGTATAAAGCAGTAATAAGTTTCTTGCAGATTTCTATTAGTCAAAATCACCCCAGAAACAAAAATAATTTTGCAAGAGGACAACTACACTTCATTTTCTTTCTGTGACCCTTATAAAAATTTCTATTAGTGTAAAAATAGAGAGAAAGATATAAAACAATTCTTTAATAAATAGACTATTTTTATATTACATCTTGAAATTTTGAGTAGGAAACAGAAAACTTAAATGCATTTCTTCTCATTCCAAATGATATTTTTAAAATTATTATTATTTAGCTGTCGTCTTATGTTTCAAACTTCAAAGAGCAGGACTTAGGCCTGCCACTTTTATTAATCTTCATTACATAGCTTCTGGACAGAATTGTGTCTCAGAGTCTTAGTAATCAAGCTTTTCAGTATCATAAAGGTAATTTATATCTTGTCTTCTAACCAGTGACCTTTCCAACCACTATTTACCACTAGGCTAGAACAGCATTTTCAGTATTTTGGTGTTTTATCAATTATCTGGAGGTTCTGCTTTAATTTTGGATATCCACAGGCTCTCAAATACTGCAAAGTGCTTGTAATATTAGTCCAACTTGGCATAACCAACAAGTATTTATTTTATGTATCTTATACAAATTAACCTGTAAGGATAGAAATGGCAAAGCTCAAGTCACTTTGAAAATACACATTTTTGTATATACAGCTTTTTAACCTTTGCTGAGATTATGCTTGGGTGAAGTGTTGTATTAGTGTCCAAAATTTCCAAATGGTAATTTTAAATTGTCAGATATCCTCAGAAAAAATAAAGAAAGACAAAAAGGTAAAGAACTGAACAACATTTGATAATATTAAATTACCAACAATATTTATAATAGTGTAATTTCACTTTGCATTCAAAATACAGAAATATCATTTTTAAAATCTGTGTAATAAATTGAAGAATTTGACTGATTTTAAAATTAAAGCTAAAAGTACTATAGGGAAAAAAAAAAGATTTACTGGAAATTTTCAATGTTATGCTTCTGAATTGTTGCCTCATTGTTTAATCTAATGGGTATTTTAGCCAGAATTTCTATAAAAAGAGGCTTACTCTTACTATCAGGAAGAGGATTTGTGATCTTGTGCTGTGTACATAGGTATTAGTTTACATCCTTGATGAGTTAGAATGAAAGATTAACAGGTCTTCTATTCTCATGAATTATCTTTTAATCACAGTGGTTGTATTAAGTATTGTATTACATATTAATTACATTATTTTGATGCATGTTGGAACAGGCAGAAAAGAGCTATTTACTTTTTATCGCTATTTTACTATGCTACAGCAGATATCCTGAATATCAACCTACATTTATGTAATATTTTTAGTTATAAACTTTGTAAGAGATGTGATGGACATGAAAGAATCACAGGACAAATTATGAGAAACAGAAGTTTAAGATCAGTTGCTCTTGTTCAACAATCAGTTATTGTGACTCCAAATCATTTGTCAACAGTGAGTGAAAATAGCCCATTTGTGTATGATTCCTCTGGTAAGAAGCAGACGGATGCAATCTATTCTATCTCATTATGTTTCTCCTTCTAGGAAAAAAAAAATGACATCACTACTGCCCTATGTGTCCATTTTTATGGACACATTAGATTGAAAGGATCTTAACAAAAGTAACAGTAAGGCTATGGCACATTCTTCAAAGATGAAACAGAGTAGTGCAACACTGAAGTAATTATGGTGACTAAACCAAATTAGGGATCAATAAATATCATCCTGCATTGCATTTTATAGGAGGATTCCTTCCAGATATGCCATTTGCCTGTTTTATGAGTTGCACTAAATTGTTTTGGAGATTTTGCCCCTAGGACATTATGTATGTTTACAGTAATGATGTGCATTGTCAGATACCCAGCAGAGGCTTAAATCAGCTGATTTTACCTTCTGTGACAATGCCTACTAGTGAGTGATAAAAGGATGTTTGCCTCTTCTGTTTTGAATTACTCTGTTAGAAGCCAGAGAGCTCACGGTTAAGCAGTTAAGATTTCCTTTCTGTCTTTGGAACTGCTCATATAGCATGGCATTCCCATTTCATATCTCAGATAGCACTGTTTTTTCTTATTTTTAGAAAAACCTTCATTCCACTCATTTGTGAACAGTTGCTTTCTCTAACCATATGGCTTTTTAATATTTGTCTGAGTTTGTTAACCTACTTTATTAAAAATACATGATTGAAAAGAGAGACAATTTTAATACATATGCAAATGGGTGTTGTACAACATTTTAGCATTTTATTGAGTCCTTTGAAGTAGTAAAAGTTCAATGCATGCTGTAGCTGTCAGTTCAGGTAAATGCTTCTGCTTTTCCTGTGCAGTGAAACAATCTTTTTCTTCTTTTTTTTTTTTCTTTTTTTTTTCTTGTTTTTCTACTTACAATATTATCAACTAGTTTCTTATTCGCAGATACTACCCTACATGACTTTCAGCAATGATAGCTGTCAACAAGGTGATAGAAGTAGGGAAAATATCACAGAGGAGTAGTGAGAATAGTCACACGGCATAGACTCATGAGCAAGAAAACTCAGAGGTAATGCAAAGAAGGGATTTATGCCTTCTTGTTGTGACTAAACTTGTCATCCAGAGTTTACCACACCATCAAATTGCAATCACTCTGACTCTCAAAGTTTTCACATTAAGGGTGATTTGAAAGATTTTCATTGCTCAAAGAGTACGGTGTCTTTTATAGAGGAA
>VXBX01009765.1:46478-65007 GCA_013400415.1 Scytalopus superciliaris | reverse complement strand
AGACCTCCTCCAGGAACAAGTCACTAAAAGGTGAAGACCCACATGTCACAAGAGACTCCTCATGAAAAATCGAGTCCTCTACTTAGCAGTAGAAAGGACTGAGCAACCTGTATCCTTAAGCTAAAGGCAGTCTAAAAATTTACTCAATCACATTAGCAATACAAGTGTTAAACTCACATCTTTAAGGGTTTGGATTATATTATTTTTATTATTATTATTATTATTATTATCTGTTGTTATTGTTGTTCTTTCACATGGCGTTTTTTAGTGTCATGTATTTATTTTTATGTAGACCAATAAATGAGTTTTGAAGTAAAATCTGATGCTCAGAATAAACTCAGAAGTTTCCCATCTACGTATTTCATCTTACTCTCTTCTCCATTAGGAAACCACCTTTTACTTTTTTGCTTTCTTTCTTATGTTGGTATGACAAGATATATTACAATCAGTTCAATATGCCTCTAGAAATTAGCCATGAAGTATGATTTTCTTCCCCCTAGCTGGTTTATGCACTTCTGAAAAGGAAAACAAATTCATTCTTAAGCAAAATATTATAATTGATATTTCTTTGAATTGTGGTAGAAATATAATTGGTTGAGATATGATACAAATAAGAATACGGCAGAAACACTGTTCGGAAATATTCCAGAACCAGTGCTTATTCCTGTAAAGGTAATTTCTAGAGGGCATATCTTGTTTCATTTCTTATAAGATTCAGGGATACAAGAAGCAATCGGCAAAACCAGTGTCATTTAAGAAATTATGGAATAATAAAATAAATATCAGTAGGGACAGTAATGGAAGACTAAAAAACCAGTCTCCTTTGAAAACATAAAGTATTATTCTTTTCCTCTGTGAAATACAGCAACCTATTTAATCTGTAAGTTGTTGTACATGGATGTCACCCAAACAGTTTAGCTCTGCTGTGCTTGAAGTACAGATGTAGTAAAAGCACATTGTTGCTAATGCAGCACTTACATTTAGTGAAATATTTATTGATAGACAGGAAGATGAAGTAGAACCTTTATACTGTATTAAAATATACAGGAAAAAGAAGCAATGTATTACTTGCAGATGATTTTTAAAGCATTACTGTTAAAGCAGAGGCCAAATTGCAGCAGTGTAAATGAGAACAAAAATATTTTTGTCTTCCTTAATTAAATAACTCCAATACACATATTTTTCTGAAATAATATGATCAAATGGACTTGAGGTAGCATTTCACATGCAAGTAACCTATATGCAGCATATGTACATAATCAGCAAGAAAAGCTTTTAGTCTTTTAAGACTCCTGTAAGTGACTTCTAAAAACAAATGACTGGTATGAGAGTTCCATTAAATTTTCTGAGGATTGGACTACAGAATTTAATAATTTTACATTTCTTTTCAGTAGGTACATTAGACGCATAGAGCTAAAGTAGAATTTGAATCATACAACATCATTCTAAGAAAATGTTAGATGACTTTAGTATTTTAATGCCCAAATGAAAAACAAGACTAGCATGTGTTATATCCATATTCCATACAACTCAGAGAAAATAATATTTTTGGATATTTTCTATGTGTTTGTTGATCTACTATCCTGTTTAGTAATGTTTAAAGAATAGTGTGCAATCTGCATCCGAAAGCTAGACAAATGCCATATTTTCTGTACGAGTGAATACAACTAGATTACAGAGAACTTCATAAGGTTAGAGTTAATTTGACCGTTATGTATACCTCTAAAAATCCAAATAAATGTATTTTCTCTTTACAATATCTAAATCAGACCATTATTGCTTTCAAATAAGCTGTGCTTTCCCCCTCTTTTCCCTCTCTTCCCCCACCAATTATATCACTGTGTATAAATTCTTAGCTTTTTTTTTTTTTCCCCCTAACAAGCCTTCATAGTTTTCTTCTGGATTGTTTGTATCTGAGTCCTACCAGCTAAATTTGAGTGAACAGATAACTGGAACTCATCTAGCCATATCCTGCTTAAGGGGAATTTAGGCCCTTAAAAACTTCCCACTGAATAGCAATACACCTGTGAATGTCTACTCTGTAAATGTTCTGTTCCTTAGGTGCATCCCTGATTAGTTATAATGTTGCTTGGGTGTCTAATTTGGTCAAAGCTCTGTGGAGTTACTCATTCTGGTACTGTGGACTTGGTGTTCTGCTGCAGTTCACATTTATGAGGATAGTTGACTGAATTCCTGGTCAGATCACGTCAGGAGTTCACAACTACTGTGATATTAGTGTTACTTTTTGCAGAGTGATCAAGGTCATGATTTTTGTCTTCTCGGCAGGGTTTGAAACCTTAAGTTGATGGCAGCCTCAGAATAGATGCTGGTAAGTCCCACCTCCTAACCACAACCCCCTCCCCCATCCTCTATCCTCTCATTTCCCCCCAAAGTATTTTTTCAGGCTATAGAAGCACATTTAGCAGCAACTAGTGAAGTCTGGAAAGAGTGTATATTGTGCTGTCATCCCTGGGAGCCAGGCCTGGATTAGAAAATGCTATGCAGGTGCAGATGTCTGAGAGGCCTTGTCTACCAGTCTGTGTTAAAGCTTTGTCACCAGTGTAGCTCCTCCATTTCACACAGATAAAAACTGCATGAATTCATTTATATGCCCCAAAGACTAAATAGAAAAGCTGAAATCCTAATAAAACCTAACATAATAGCATTTATATGTCCCTATAATTTCTGCTTGTTTGACTGACTACACTTCCTCACTCAGTGGGCCATGAACTAAAAAATCAATAAGGGAACACCTCAACTTTAATTGTTTTGGGGTTTTATCCCTCAAAATTTATTTATGAGAAGCACATTTATTTACAATTTTAGCCGGAAATCATATCAGCAAAAGAAAACATTCTTTAATACCTTTTGTCATTCAGTTGTTTTATGGAATATTCCTTTCTATTAAATTATACAAATAAATAATAGGATATAAGAGCTTGTTCTGCATATTGTTAGTTTTGTTGTGCATTTTCCATGCAGATGATATTCCAAAATAAGATGGAGTGTTGCTTTCTGTCTTGGATTCTGAAAGAGGTAATTTCTTAAGATGTTCGATAGTCTATTTTGTTCTCTCAGAAGTAAACATTGATCCTGGCCTAAGATTTATGAAAGAACAGAAGGAATTAGTTTTTAGGTGTTTAATTCATGTGCATCTGTGGTATGTACCAGTAGAGGCACCATATGCACATGATGTCATTGTTCTTACTTGGTTTTCTACTTCATTGCTGCATAAAAAAATCTAGAGAAGTTACAACATGTAAGACCTGTGAACTGTCAGTAGATGGTTACCATGTGACTCTGCAGTTAGGTTACAACACCAAATTTTCCTCCACATTTATAGTGTTATTCATGATTTCCATTCCTAAATAAAAATGCCTTTAATTTTCATCTGCTTTGATTATTTGTTTGATTTTACGTTTTGACTCTTGCAATCAATTCCTTTATTCTTTGAAATGTCATTCAATTATGGAATTGGAGTTTTTGACTCCATAGAAATTTTAGAATTTGGAACTTTTTTTTTTTATTTTACTTCAGAATGAAGAATGCAAAAGGTGACTTTTTAACAAAAATTATGCTTTGAGAAAAAACTTACTTCAGAGAAGGCAGAATGTATATTTTCTATCATTTGTAAGCCATCAATCTAGATCTGTCCAGCTAGCTTGGGAAACTGGGACAATACCTGTTTTCTGGGCAGAGATCCAGAAAAGCAGATAGTCAGCCAAGAAATGGTCTGCAGAGGAAACTGTACAACCTAGGTTATCCATGGAGCCATGGAATTCCTGTAAAATAACAGTTGTACTATAACTTAGCCAGAGCTCCCAGGCACTTGGGCAGCCCACACCCAAACAGGTGTGATTTCAAGGAGCCAAGGAAACCACGTGTCAGTCATTTGACTGGTATGTGAGTTGACAGAAAAACAAGCATTCATGCAAGCCTTCCAACCTACCCATCTGCTTTGCTTTTGTTAACTTTCTGTTAAATCAACAAAGTTGCAAGGTAAGTCTTTAATTGCATCAGATTAATTATTTTCAGAGAAGAATTAGTAGTTGTAGAGTTCTGATCAGTTCTGAGTATGGATAATTCAGCAAAGTAAAGGAGGAAATTTTATATAATTTTGTTTATATCTCATTCAAGTCCTACAGCACAGATGATAAGTTGAAGCATGCTGGAATGCAGCCAGAATACTCTACCCTCTATAAATTCCCACTCCTAGGGATGTTTCTAAATTGGCATAAAATATAGCAACCTAAAATTATAAATTACCTATAACTCTTTGATAGGCTCACAAATAGAAGTATAAAGGTAGTTAAAAAACCAGACAGTTGCAGTGACTGGACCTGTGGCTCAAAAAAGTACGAAGCAATCATTAAAGTATTCTAAAGCGAAATACAAAGTACAAATAAAATTTCCTTAAATTACCTTTCAATGATATACTGGCAAAAAAGTATTTCTGGTTGTTTTTTGGTCCTCCCCAGAGTTTACAAGATAATCAGTGGATAAATACTTTCTGTGGTGTTACTCCTTTGGATTGCTTCATCCTCCTTATTTTGACACATCTAGGGCATGCAATTATTCACAAAGGTCATTTTCCATGCAAGAAAAGGACAGTGACCAGAAGGCAGCATTTAGGCTGTGAATACACCATGACAATTTAATCAATGAGAAAACCCCAATGTCAAGAACCATCTTATTTCTGGGTTGACAAAGACTGACATCTCATCAGTTCCTTGTAAAACTTACTAAAACCAGGTCAGAAAAACAGCACAAAAGCACTATAAATGCTCTAATGCATTAGGCATAAAGGTGGACACAACCTCATTTTTAAATGTTCATTTAATAATTAGCATGAAGAGCAAAGTGTCATTCACCGAGTAACAGCTGACATGCATTTATGGTTTATGTCCAGCAAAACTAGTCTCTGTCTTTTTTAATTTGCAACCTCTAAAAGTAACAATCTCTTTTCTTTCTCAGTAAATTGTAACAGCCAGGTCAGCAGAAAGAATTTAGCTGAGGTTTAGTTGTCTAAATGACTACAAACACAAAAATCACAAACTGAAATCCTAAAAAATCTCCATAATGTTGCCACATAGTTATGGAAGTATTTGTAATGAATGGCACGCAGGCATGTCTGAAATGTTTGTAAAATACTAAATAGCTTAACTTTCAAATTTGATCAGGAATCACAAATTAGATCCTTGTGTGTCTCCCTCGTTGGGCTGTCTGATAAAGATGCCTTGGGTTCAGTATTTACTGGAGGGTATAAGGATACTATTCCAGTATTATCTTGAGATAGACATTACTAGGCCACATGCATACTTAGTGATACCTATGCCCATGGGGCTACAGCGGCTTTACTGCATAGTGTAGTTTTTACACCAACTTGTGACAAATGCAAAACACATGTTAATTCTCCTAAGAGAATTGTGCCTACATCTCCAATGTGTGACCTAAACATCATGTCTTCTAGCTCTCTATGACGGTATATTTATGCTTAAATGCAAAACCTAACAAGACATCAATGGATGGAGACTTTTAGAAGAGTAAGAGTTCCAAGACATTCTCCACTAACTGTTAATTGACATTTTAAATAGATCTTCAAAACTAAATGAATTAATCTAAAATGATTCTCAGATAACATGAATCAGATAGCTTTGTTGACACAAATGGACTGTGCTGATTTGCTCTGATTTCTGCATACTTTTGATGTGCCATGAGTTTTTAATTAATGAAAGCACAGATCCTCTTTTTTATTTGCACTGATTTTTTATTTTTATTTTTAGTTCTCTTAATATATTTTTTAATTACTTCATTTTCATTCTAGAAAAACAGGTCACAAACTTTATCTCCACCCTGGATGTATTTCACTTTTACCATTAAATGGTGAACATGGTGGTAATGCTAGGCTGACTGTTGAACTTCTTGATCTTAAAGGTCTTTTCAAACCTCAATGATTCTATGATTCTACAATTCCATGATTTGAATTAGAGACCTTTCAGTGATCAGCAATACTCAGGCAGGGTTTTGGTTTTGTGTGACTCTTAGAAGCCACACATAGTCTTTTATGAGGACAGCAGGGTGAGGCAGTTCTTAATTCAGCTTATGCAAGTGCTCAAACTTATCTCTTGCCAAAGTTAGATTTATGACAGATACAGGAAAGAAATACATACAGCTTTGTGTTTTCTCCTCTTTACAAGGACCCCACCATAGATGTATCTTTTGCATTCTCTGTGGGTTGCTTCTAAGTGGATTTAACCTCCAGGGAATGGCAGTACAGGAAAACTAAATGTGTAGTTCATAAATTCACTCAAGTTGTAAAGCTAAGCTGCTTCTCGCATTGTGGAAAACATATGCAGAATGTGGTCATTTTACATTTTTTTTTACCTCTTTTATGCAGGTTAATGGAAATGTGGCAACATTATTTAAGAAAAATAAAGATGTAAAATTGCATAATATGAAAAAAAAAGATGTTCTGTGGTATTTGTTTACTTACTAACAGTATCTACTGGTGTGCAGAGAGAAAGTCATTGCCTTCTCAAGCCTGACCATTGCAGATGCTGAAAGAAACATATGCGTAGTCTGAGATTCTAGGGCAGCTCTTTGATCCAGAGTGTCTCAAAATGACATTCCAATAATGTCCTTCAAAATAAAAATCTCCCTGCCTTCTACTAAAAAAGTGTGTTAATTTTATCTAGACCATCCTCATGTTGAAAGGACTTGAGGATAAAATTGATATCTGCAAGGATTTTAATATTACTTCTGCAGTCATAGTAAATAATTTAAATATTTACAAATGTATAGCTGTAGTTACAAAATGAACATGCAATCCAATATATTTTGCTGGCATAATGATGGTTTATGTTAATGAACTAGTTAAATTTCAGATCAACTAATAAGTTCTGTTTATTATTAACAGAGATAGAGTACATTATCTTACAAATAGGTATCTGTGTAAATTGGCTTGACTGAGTGGAAAAGGACTGTAAAGAGGTAGTAAGTCTGAGAAGTGTTAGGGTTTTTACCTAGGTATTTAAACAATTACTTAGCTTCAGAACTACTTTTTGATTACACTATCATTGACCTCTCATGACTTTTGATTGATTTATAAAACCTTACTGGCAAATTAATTAGGACCTGGAAACAATATCCTGACTCCCATTACTCACACAAATAGAATTGGAAAAAGTTTAACACTTTGAACATGATGCTCTTAGCAACTTTTAATACACTTGGAAAATTAATTTGCTGAAATATCTTTTTATTTCTATTTGTTTTACAAAATTAAAACTTATAAGATCATAAAAATTATGATCATAGAGCATTTAAAGAATTAGCAAGCATGCTGATCAGGTTAAGTAATTAAGGTATATACTCTGGGTGCCACAAAAAACAGATTCCTTATAGTTACCTGCAAAGGCTTCAGGCTGGGGATTAAACTCAAAAGGCTGGTTTTATGCTACATCTTCTATAATGTAACTAATAGGATGCCTGATGCTCTAATTTACAATACCTGTTTAGAAATAGATTGCTAAGAATGTGATCTACAAAAGCCAGTATGATCACCTAGCGTGCTTATTATTGATATGGCCAAAACAATCAGATATTACTTTCTTCATCACAGTTTATGAAACCATTCTTACATAGGATTCTCTAACATGAAATTTCAGACCTTGACTAGACCCAAAAGTGGAGTTAAGTGAATGAGGTGTAACGGTGAGTAACATGATCCATCCCAGTCTTTAACTGATGTTGAAAAACCTCTGTCACCCATCAGTACTTGGCCTAAATTCCATAGGTACCTCATTACTTCACTTCAAAAGGTGTCAGGGCATACAGCTGTACATCTTTATCCTGAAGTGTCACATCTTAGTTTTGATGTGCTAAATGGCTCATCACTGTCTTGCCTGACTTGGATCTAGAAATGAGGCCACAAGAGTACTGTGGAAGCCTTGTTGTCAGTGCAAGCAATAAGCACACAGTCAGACTGCTTGTGATGCACAGGTGAAGAAACCATCTGGTTTTCCTGAATTAGCTTAAATTAGTTTGGGAGGGGGAGCCTCATACATATTCACAAATATCCTATTTTCCAGTTAGAGCATTTCCAAAGTGACAAAGAAAGGGGCTTAAACACTTGAATATGTAAAGAAAATGTGAGATGAAGTCTTCATCAGATTATGTGTGTTATAGTTAGTAATCTGTGAAATAACAGCAGATAGTACTAGCAGCACAAAAAAGTCCTTGCCCAGCTACTTTTGCTTTACAAAGAGGTAGAAAGAAGAGAATGTCCTTTAAAAAAACATGCCTACTGGCTAGAAAAAAATGGGGGTGATGGCCCTAAAGAACTGATGTTAAGCTGCTATAAACAGCAGATGAAAAAAAAAAAATCTATGAAGCTTCACCACTATAAAGTTTTATCTGGGAAGCATATGTCAATTTACAGAATTCAGAAACAGAGATAAAATATTATCATTTGAAACAACTGAATGCTGAAGCTTGGTGCCTAAAAAAGGCCTAATGACTTTATCTCTTCTAGATTTAAGCTTGACTTTCCATTATTCCACTTCTGAAAAAAGAAATAGGTCACATTGTTACTAGAGGGGGGAAAAAAAAAAAAATTAAGAGACAATATGGAAGATAAAAAAGATAAAATATGAGCAAGAGCATTGCATTCACAATCAGGCTTGGGGAGGGATTTAAATGAAACCTAAAAGAGGTAAAAAAGTTATCAATTTTTCTTTTTCCTTAGGTCTGCCATGAGCCACTCTAACGAAGTTGAATCTCAGTGTTTTGTTAATACATTGTACTCTAAAGAAATTATCTGGCCTACACATCTGCTTCCTCAGCCTACACATGAACACAATTTAACAAGAAATTTTCAGTAAAGAAACTTGAGAAACAAAATTTATGCTAATTTCACCAAACCAGATCACTAAAAATTTTAATAAGAATTGTTGTCTCAGCATCCAGAGTGCCTCACCACCTCATTGGTAAGGTTTTGTGACTTTAGCAAGAACCTTGAAAATTGTTTACCACTGTAAACTTTAATTTTTAAAGTTTAAACAGCATCAAATTAATTTCAGTGTTATTTTCCGCTGTTATCAGTTTTATACACAGAGTTAAGCTCTGTGCATGTTAGAGCACATGGGCAATGTGCTCTATGTGAGTCTGCTTGAACAGGTGATTGGACATGGTGATTTCCAGATGTCCCTTCCAATCTCAATCACTGTCATCTCTAGAACTTTCCCTCTGGAGACAAGGGGTATATCCTTCTCCTTTGACAGCCATCCAGAGGAGCCAAATGCTCTCTGTTAGCACTGAAGAGGTCACCACAGCTCCACCACCTGCATTGCTGAGCTGCCCATTGCCAGGTGCTTGTGCGCAGGCCACCAGTTTCTCATCACAGGACCTGATAGGCCTGAGGTTAAAACCTACCTGCAAGGCCAGAAGATACCAAATATCTTGCAAAGCAGGCTTTCTGCCTTTGGGCCACCTGTCTCCCTGGGTGGCTGGACAATGGTGGGTGGGTTCTGGGAACTGAGTGATGTCAGAGGGCAATGGAGACCCTCCTCAATCCGGCTGCTTTTCAGCAGCCATAGTGTTTGTCCCCTTACATTTTGTCCAGGACTTCTGCTGGCACACACATTGTATTTTCCTTATAAGCCATTGTAAAGGATATAAACATGCAGGCACTTCCACAGAAGATAAACAGTAAACAACAAGGAGACACAAGACACATTTCTCATGGTTGGTTCCTATAAGGTTTCCCAAGATGTGGGCAGTTGCTCAGCATGAGCACTAACATGGCTGCCTCCATGATGTGATGTAGTCTGGAATGAGCTGTCCCCATGGCTTGCTCTTCGAAAAATAGCCTAGCTCCTTCAGTCTCAGAGCCAGATATGTACTAAAGCAGCTCTGTGGAAGGGTTCCTGGTGCAAAGCAACCAGCAAAGAACCAGGTCCTGCATTTGGTGCAGGCATACAATGAATATTAAGAGAATGGAGGTGGCTTTTTACTGGAAAGGTGCCCAGGGAATGGCCCAGAGCAGATTTTGCAGCAAGGTTACAACTTGCATGTTGAGAAGATGAAGCCAGGTTCTCCACGGCAGTGCATGTTGAAAGGATGACAAGCAGTGTGTCTCTCCTCAAACAATACAAGTTCACACTAGAAACAGCAACCATTTTCCCCCATGAAGATAGTCCAGAAAGGAGCAGAGTGCCCAGATAGGCTGTGTTGTCTGCATCACTGGGACTTCTCAAGACCAGTCTAGAGACCCCTGAACCACATTGTCATACCTTCTGGATGATGTTGCTTTAAGCAGAACGCTTCGCTGGGGACATCCTGGCATCCTCTCCAAACTGAATTTTCTCATGAGCCCATGACTTTGTTTTACTCTTTCCATGCTGCTTCCTCCCCCATCCAGACAGACCTATCCCATTCTCCCATCTTTGGATCTTTCTCCCAGACATCCTAAGATGAGTCTCACACATTTCCACAATCCCCTGAGCAATATCCTCCTTTGATGTTTGAGCACCCTTAAGTGCTCTTGCCCTTCATCCTGCAATGACTTCAGCAACAGAGGCACTGACCACCTTCAGCCTGCAAGAACCTTGTGCAGTATTTCTGTGGGTGACAGAGCTCAGGTCTGCAAAGAACAGAAAGGAAAGGGCAAAGTCCTGCACCTGGGGAGGAATAACTTGATGCATCAGTACATGCTGGAAGTAGATTTGCAAAATGGGCTTGGTAGAAGCAAACGCAGACAGCAAGTTGAATCTGTGCCAGCACTGCCCTTGTGGCAAAGAAGACCGCTACTACTCTGGGCTGCATAAGCAGAAGTCCTGACAGCAGGTCAAAGGAAATGATCCTTCCCTTCTCAACAATGCTAGGGTCAGGGCTGGAGTACAGTGTTCATTTCCAGGCTGCAAGAGTACAAGCAGAAAGCGAATTGAGACTCCAGCAAAGAATCACATAGATGATGAAGGAGTTGGAGCTTCTCCCATAGGAGGAAAGGCTGAGAGAGCTGGAACTGCTTAGACCAGAGAAGAGAACACTCAGGACATATTTCATCAGTGTGTACAAATATCTGAAGGGAATCTGTCAAGAAGACAGACATGGACTCCTCCAAGAGGCATCTATCTCTTGAAGCCAGGACCTGAGGCAGTGAGAACAAATGAAAACACAGGAGGTTCATGCTGAACAGAAGAAAAACTTTTTTGTGGTGATAAGTGACCAAGCAGTAGCATAAGTTTCCTAGAGAGATTGTAGAGTTAATGCCTTTGGAGATACTAAGATGTTCTCTGAACATGGTCCTGGGCAACTGACTCCGTGTAGCCCTGTTTGAACAAAGTGCCACCTCCAGAGAATTCTTTGAACCTCAACCATTCTGTGGGTTAGTGGACTGTTTTATTTTAGGTTAATTCAGTAGTGGAAGTGTCTGGCTTCTTCTTTTTCCTCTTTTTTTTTTTTTTTTCTACTTTACTTGACAATTATTAATGAACCATAACCTGTTTACCTGATTATTTTTGCTTCACTTCTGTTAAGATGACTACACACATGCATGAACATACACTCTTCCCTGAAGATATGCTGCTAACAGTCTTCTGCAATATTGTCTTTTAGCAACATAATTTATCATTTTTTAGAAATTTCATAAAAGCACAAGTAGAAATAGAAATTATTTAGGGTTTATTACAGATGTGTTTCTATTTTTCCAGATTTTTTCTCATGTGATATGCCATTAAAACTACTATCACAAATATTACACAACACCCTACTTAAATTATAGAAATTAATGCGTGAGCTGTTAACTAAATATACAGAGCATATATGCAGACTTCACACCTTCAGTTTTCCCCAGATGTATCATCAGATTGATATGTTTTACAGAATACAGGGAAGATCAACAAATCGCAGGTGTTTTCCTTTCTCCTTCTGTTGGTTTACTAATCCAGCTTTAAACAGTATGTTTAGCATGTAAATAAGTCATTGAGGGGATTGTATATTTTAACTTGCATTTATATTTTCTGTTCAAATGCAAAAATTGTTCTTTTGTTGAGCACTGCAAACCTTTGCATATAAGATTGTACTTAATATTTGTACTGGGGAAAGGGGACATTTGTTGATTTCATTTTTCTTGAATCAAAAAAAAAACAAAACCAACCAATCAAACAAAACAACAAAAAATGAGGAAGACAGCCAGAGAATAAAAGTTCTTGTTCATTTACAAATCCCTTTTGTAACATAGCTCATGACCATTTGTATGTTTTGTTCGTATTTCCATTTGTTTTGTCATTTCTACATAATTCTAGCAAACATAAGCTTGTTTCAGCAGTTTGTGAATTCACAGTAAAATTTAATTGCATGTGTCCATTCATGCAAATCTCAGTATGCACAGTGATTGCAACAAAAGAAGTTGTTACAAAAGACAGTGATAGGAAGGTAAGAGAATATATGGAGAATGTGAATGTGAATATTAGCTATAGGCAATCCTTGATAAATTTTGAGCTACATAATAGACATTATTTCTCTTTTCTGAGCACTATAGAGGAACACAGTGAAGGTTAAAGATAGAAGGATACTGAGGTGAGAAGTAAAGAAAGTTTGTAGAGGTTTAATATTAAGAAGCTTCAGAATCAGCACTGGTATGAGAGTGGGTACAAATATGCAGTAGGATTTCACCTGCGTAGGAAACGAAATGGAGTGCTGGAAAGAAGAAAAAAAAGCCACAACAAAATAGGAGGAAATTAAATGAAATATTTAAAATATGACATGGAGAACACGAATATAACCAACTTTACATGTTCTCACTGCTATCCTTAATTATTTTCAGGTGTTCATAAAAACAAAGAACAAACATCTTAGAAATATTAAAGATTGGGGAAAGGAAAACATGGAAAGAAGAGAATGAAGAATGTTTTTTTTCTTCTTCAGTCAATTCAGAATCTTCAAATGCTAAGTATGAAAAAGGTGGTGGAAGACTAATCCATTCTTGACAGACATTTGTCTAATCTGCTTAAAAGTACCTTTAATGACTGAAGGTTGATGGCTTCCTTTGGCAAACGTTTTAGTTCTTCATTACCTTTTCCTTCCAAAAGTGTTTTCTATTATGTCTTATACTAGACAGTGAATCTTTTTTTCTTGAAATTTAAGCCCATTACTTCTTTTCTGATACAGAGAGTATATAAACCCCTTATTTGAAACAGTATTTTATTTTCTGGAAATCTATTAACTCATCCTTCCTAAATCTTCTCTTTATTCTATCTTTTCTTGAAGGTTATAATATCAAGACCTTGAATCAGTATTTCTGCTGCAGTTAGCACTCTTGCCAATTGGTATCTTCGCATTACAAAGCCTGGTAAAGGAAAATTTCACATAGTGAGCAAGTGTATTCATGAATACTGAATTTATTAGAAGGATATCTGTATGCCTCTTATATGCCACAATAAATGTTTTATTACAATGTTTCTTTTATTTTTCTTTTACATTTTAGCAATACTGTGATGTTGTTGGCACACAATCCTTAAGGTCCTTGTTGTTGGCTCATGTTGACCTTGAAAACCTCTCTAACTCAGAGACCTGCAGAACTTTTACCTAGACAGTTGTTCCTTAACTTGTACATGTTCGATTTATTATTTCTGCCTAAGTGAGTATCTTGCAGTAGTCCCTATTGAATTACTTCCTGTTATTTCAAACCTACTTCCAATTTGTCAAGATTATTTTAAATTCTATTTCTGTCCTCCAAGACACTGGCATGCTTTCCTGAGCCTGGTATCACATGTATATATTCTCTGTTTCCAGTATCCAGGCTATTCATACTCAAGATCCAGCATGGCATCTTCAGATTACTGAAGCAGTCTTCTCAAGAGCAGTAAACAACTGCAAAAGAAAACTAAAGAAATATTATATACAACGCAATTGTATCAGTGGGGGAAAAAATACTAGCAGAAAAAAAATCAAAGCAAGCCTGCATATGGACTGTGCTGCATGAAAAGTGTGCCTGGATAGTTCTATTGTTAAGTAAGATGATCTAAAGTAATAGTGATTGGTTTTGGGTTTTTATTTGTTTTCATAGCCAGTACATCTGTAAAATCATCTTCAGACATCAGACATCTTCAACAAACAAAACAACTTTCTTCTTGTCCTGAAAATTTTAGTTTATCTGATTATATATATAACTCATGCATGTGTTGCAAAATTATGTATAAATAAAAAGGACAGTTCAGCAACTGACATAGAACTCTATGTTCCTCTTTACCTAGTGTGGCAGATCATGCAATTCTGCTTGTCTTTTGCTAGTTTCAACCTCCACGGCAAATAGACAACAAGATGTTACTTCCTCTAGCTAAAACGACAGCAAGAAGAAGAAATACGGCAGTATTACTTCTCTGTTTTCATTTCCATTTTAATCCTCTTCCTTTCCAAATTTCATTATATTAATGTAGTTGTAGTAGAGAATGACTGCAATGTCAGTGTATTAGACACAAAATAAATAGAAATCTACAGTGCAGTCAAACATCAGTACTCAAATTCTTCTCTTCCATGTCCACAGCACAGGATGTAGATCCATGAGTCCCCTCAGGTGAAAAATAACTGATCACAGTCTTTAAGTACACTTAATTTTCACCTCCAAACAATGATCACTTATTTCACATTTGAATTATATTGTGATTATATCAGTAACAGGTATAGCCACAAGGTGTGCACAAGAAATATGTCCTAATGCTTTTAATTGCATGCTACATGCTTAATGTCACCAATTCATGCTGGCTATTCCTTTTATACAGTCCAGATTTAACAGAAGAAATTTTGAACAAAAGTCATCATCCACATTCATGAATCATTAATCACCATATTTTCTTTCTCTATATTTTTGACTGTCATGTAACACCTCTGCTCTAAATCTTATATATTCCGCTGTTTGTGAGCTAATTTGATCTCTGCCCATAGTGGCATGAAATTTCAGGTAGTTTTAGTTTATTTTGTTTTTTCAGTTGTGTATTGCAGTTTTCTAAATTAAAAACATACACAAAAATCATACACAACTACCACCACAAAAAAAAAAAAAAAAAAAAAAGTAAACAACAATATAACTGTTAGGATGATGCTGGGCACAATGCAGAGATAGCCATGACATTGTACTGGTGAAAACTAGGCAAGTTCAGTGTTAGATTGAAAGGATTATAGTCTCATATTGGTACAGAGGAAGTAACATAGTATATACTGCACCTATGTAGATTTTGAAAGATTCAGGTTAGAAAAATAGGAGTCCTTTATTTCATGTAATTCAAGTTAGATAAAATTCAACCATCAGGGAAAAACTCTCAGTCTCAGTTGTAAACTGTGGATAGGCAACTGTTTGAGATTAACTTTTTATATTTATTTATGAGCTTCTGTCCCTTTGTCTACTAAATATGCTAAAAATTATGTATTTCTACACTATACATTCACTTACCCCACAGTGTATTCAATATATCCAATTAATAGAATTTCAATTCTAGTAGAACAAATATTACACAACGGTAATTATGATTAACATACATGGGATACAAATTCTAGTCATACCAATGGTAGTAAAAAAAATATAAATATATAGGTGCAGTAATCACTTTGTTAAGGTTACTTTAAAAATGTCAGCATTTTGACTTGAAAGGACAGACCATTAACATCTGTTATTTTTCTTCAGTACTTTCCCCCATTCATGTCTGTATGTGCAGTTGTGTATGTGTCAACATGCCTGTGTGCAATGGTGTGTGTACATGCACCCATGTCAGCTTGGCTGAATCAGAATACTACCCATTCCTCTTTACAGAAAGAAAATTTAAAATAATCTAGATCATAATTGCACTGCCTTTCAGTGAGGTCTAGATTTGCTATTTGTGGACGTATTCTTGTTTAATTTTTGAGTTGAAGCATTGTATTTCATTGTGTAAAATAGAAACTGTAAAATACAGCAAAGTTCAAAAGTGAGCAAAAGATTAATTTATTATGATTATAGCCTACCTCCTTGCATATCTGAACCACCATCCTCAGAAAAAGAGATTCACTTTTCAGGAAAGATTTTTTTAAAAACTGCAGCTATGCAATCTATTTTTCATCCATAAAAATGATGATGTTCACAAAAACAAAAACCTAATAATAATGTCAAATTAATTCACTTTATAATGAATAAATGTAATTTTAAAGTATATTTGATTCAAAATTTGGGAATTATCTAATTTTTCTCAGTCATTCTGTACTACCCAAAAGTGGAGTTAAGTGAATGAGGTGTAACGGTGAGTAACATGATCCATCCCAGTCTTTAACTGATGTTGAAAAACCTCTGTCACCCATCAGTACTTGGCCTAAATTCCATAGGTACCTCATTACTTCACTTCAAAAGGTGTCAGGGCATACAGCTGTACATCTTTATCCTGAAGTGTCACATCTTAGTTTTGATGTGCTAAATGGCTCATCACTGTCTTGCCTGACTTGGATCTAGAAATGAGGCCACAAGAGTACTGTGGAAGCCTTGTTGTCAGTGCAAGCAATAAGCACACAGTCAGACTGCTTGTGATGCACAGGTGAAGAAACCATCTGGTTTTCCTGAATTAGCTTAAATTAGTTTGGGAGGGGGAGCCTCATACATATTCACAAATATCCTATTTTCCAGTTAGAGCATTTCCAAAGTGACAAAGAAAGGGGCTTAAACACTTGAATATGTAAAGAAAATGTGAGATGAAGTCTTCATCAGATTATGTGTGCATCTGAGGCCTTTCATTTGTCACAGTTTCATAGAAAAGGATGAACTTTTGAAACTTCAGATAAGTGGGAGACAGAATCCAAAAAGTAGGAGAAAGCAGGTAACATTACGACTATAGTTCTATTACTGCTTAACTACTCTTCTTATTTCTAGTTCCTTTCCTTTTAAATTGCTAGCCTTATTCCTGAGTTTTTCCTAGATTTTAACACAATAATAGCTTCAGTCATCCTAAAATTTTCTTCAATCATTAATTTGATTTTGGTTTCCAGCACTTATTTTTCTAAACAAAAGTAAATTTTACTATAGCTGTAATTCTAATTTTTATCTTGGTTAATATAAACAAATGTTTCTTCCATTTTTATCCATCATTAGTATTTCTTTGCCATGAAAACTATTGTATGGTAAATACATGAGTCCTTTTTGATTTGACTATGTAGTTTCAAAAGTCAATTTATGTATCTTAAGAAGGTAAAATACTTTCCATTTGTCTTCTGACATATTTTGCTGTCCTCTATATGTTTCTGATTTCAACATTTTACTGGTTATTTTAGTTTTTCTGTTTGGCTTCTTTTGCTTGTAACACTGTTTTGGTGTCCTCTGTATTTTCCTTCACATGTCCATTTAATCTTGAATAATTAATGAAAATAATCATAGCTCTCTAGACAGTGATTTTGGCAGGTAGTCTTATTGTTAGCTGTCAGGTTACAAAATGTAATGCTCCTATGAGGGCAGTTTCAAAAAGTCACAGAATTCAATTATTCACTTGCACAGAGCAAGAATCGCAATGGCTTAATACTTTCCTATAGTGGATTTTTTATTTTGGCATTAGATCACAGTAAGGCTGCAGCTTTTCAAAATCTGGCAAAGTAAAGGAGAGTCACCAGATGGAGTCCTCAGGTAACATACTGAAATCAGTGTAGTTTATTAATACAGAAGTGTTTGGGTAGGCTGTGTATTAATCTCAAGCTTCAAAAGCAAACCGACAATGACTTGCCAGATTTTGGAGTTCACAGTAAAAGAGACCCTGGTAACTGATGAAGTTATTTCACATATTTGCCTAGATTTATTTTAAAGGATCTTTGGAAGCCTTATCTACCATGTGCCACTCTATTCCTCTTTCTTTCCAGCCAAATAGATAGAGTTCAGCCTTCCCATTTAAAAGGAGTCCAAGCCGAGTAATTATATACTCCAATTGTTCTCCATCTGCTGCTTGCTTGATCTACAAATGCCTTTTCTTGTACCAGGAAGCAAACAGCAGAAACTCAGCTGTTCAGAATTTCCATCTGTTAAACTGCAAGTTGCTATGATCGAGTACTTAGAAGAACAAACTATTTATGCATATAGTTAAGTATAGATTAAAACCTGTAAAAGGGCAAATTATTTAAAAAATTAAAATTATCTCATTTACACTGGACTAGTAGTAAAGAGTAAACAGAAAAAAAAAAGTAGCAGACAAGATGCCTATGACACCTTTTTCTAAGCTAGATTTCTGTAAATTAGAACAGATGCGGTACTCTTGGAAATGTAGAGGATAACTATATCTATATGGTACCAGGGAACTCCAGGAAACATTTCTTAGGATCAGGTCCATATTTTTTCTGGATTTGTGTGCCTCCAAGCTTTTTATATGGAGGATATTTATTAAAACCACAATTCCTAAATTTAAGAACTATTAGAAGAACAGAAATGTTGCTATGTCTAAGGCTAGAAGAAAAGCAATACAAATCTGATTTCTTTTAAATGTATATCTGGCATAATACAAATATC
Source organism: Scytalopus superciliaris (assembly GCA_013400415.1). Lineage (NCBI taxonomy): Eukaryota > Metazoa > Chordata > Aves > Passeriformes > Rhinocryptidae > Scytalopus > Scytalopus superciliaris. The sequence continues at coordinate 46,505 of VXBX01009765.1, read as the reverse complement.
TACCAGCATAAATATAACTTCCTTTTT